>CADDXX010000694.1:136745-190108 GCA_902810485.1 Alauda arvensis
TACTTCTGTGACCCAAAACCAATTGCAGTTAAATTGAAGTTTCTTGAATTTATGTAATTTGTGAATTTAACTTCAACTCTTCAAAAGAATGTAATGAATCATGTTAACTACTGTAATAAAGAGATAATTTTAGCTTGTTTCTTTTTAAGAAAGACTTTCAGTTACATCTGTTCATCTATCTCCTGTCTTCAAAGGCTTTTGAACACATTAGTCAAATGTAACCTAATTTGATAAAGAAATATCAATGAGAATAACTGAAACTGCACTCTGAATGATCAGACTAGTGATCAAACAATGAAATTAGAAATAATTTCTCCACTTGTACTCTAACCGGCAACATAAATTTGCCCTTGGCCAGTCCATACCCATACTGGAATCAGTCGATGACATGCACAGCCTGATGTCTATAGCACAGATTAATATATCTTCCTCATATTGCTGTCTTTTAGGGATGGTTGACTATCCTAACATATATTTAAATTACAAAATAGGAAGAGTTGCATGGCAGAAATCTGGCAGGTCAGCTTCATTAATTCTTCTCACAATGTGWTTGGAAATTGAGATGTACATCTAGGAACAAAACTAAAAAAACCTGCTGGCATTAGATTTTCAGCCATTGGTGTAGGAGCCAGRAGGCTTCCTGTTATAATTTGCTTATCCTATTATGGTGTCTATTACATGATAAAAAGGGTTTCTAAATACAAAAAACAAACAAATAAACAAAAGAAAAATAATAAAATTAAGGTTTCAACAACAAAAACATAATTAAAGAGACAAATTCAGTATTTCACTCATTATTACCATTTTTTCCTTGTGTTTATTTTCTTACCTCCTCTTATTTTTCTCTTTTAATAGCATAGTTTAAGATAAGTCTTTGTTACATATTTAGGAATTTCTTCTTCTTAGAGTGAAACATGTAAGTAAAACTGTACTGTTCTTAAGTAATATTCAATATTTCCTATAAGGTATGTCTTTTTCCTGGTATAGCAAAGATTCTGGATGTACATTTCTGTCCTTTTTCCCATGAGAAAAACAGAATTAATTCCACATATATATTTTCAAACYCGCTCAACATTTATGTTAGCTGTTCAGATACATAGACATTAAAAATCTAGACAGTGAAAAATATTTGTAGGCTCCTAAAAAGCCTCCTAAACTAAGATGYAGATATAAAGTTAGGAGCATAATAAACCTTTTAAACGTTTATGAAGAGGAAATGAGGTTGGTCATTAAACTGTGAAACCTTTTCTAACTTACTGCTCATCTTCTTTATGCCTCTGCTGCCAAGAAAAATCTTCAAGACTACTTGAAGAACAATCAAACAAAAAGAGGTATGTAAACAGAACAGGAAAAAAAACACAAAAAAACAACCTGTTTGTAGATTTTCCTTTGGAATGAAGCTAATGAACATTTGAAATCTGCAAGGTTTGATTCAATTCAAACACTTTAGAAAAAAGCAAAAAAAATATTTTTTGTATTTAGATCATGGGCTCTTTTTATGATTCTAGAAGGTTGCCGTAGACTTATAAATCCTAAATGTTTTAGTAAAGATGCTTTATGTTCAATAACAACACATAGTTAAAATATTTTCAGGTTATAATGACTCATGAACCATTAAAATATCTTTTTAAAGTATGTTATGTTAGATGAAAAATTGCATACATCATGCTAAATCTAACATTCTGAGAGAGAGAGGAGGCTGCTGTGACTSCATGCTTCTATTTCCAACCAGTACTGAGACTGAAGTTGCATTTCCAGCAGGTACATGTACACAGGGCACATGTACAACACATATTTACAGATACACTCAGGTGGTGGGGGCACAGGTCAYAGATGGATACACTCGTCACACAATCAYTGACTGCATGAATGACCTAATCCTGCTCCCCGCTCTGAGTAARATGAAGATAAAATGAGGGAAAAAAGTGTGTGCATATATATATTAATATACACATATATATATATACATACATGCAAGTTGKATCCCTTTGTCCACTGAGTTCAGATGCTCTGTCTGCCCAGTGATTATCTTTGGTTTCCAGTCTACCCAGTTTCTAGCTTCCCAGATCCCAACAGCCAGACAAGTGTACTGACTAGAAATGTACTTGAATTCAACTGGCCGTTTTTTCCCCCATGGCTCTTTATTTTCCCTCACTTGCTCTTCCCCTAAGCACCCCCYTTTTGCTGCTTTTCATTCTTCCTGTAAATATCCCCTAGTAAGTTCTCTACAACCATGAACTGTTCTTCCTCTGCATTCTGTAATGTGTCCCACACTTTTAGACATCCCATACTTAGTAGTYTGACGGATGAGCCAGAGAGTTGCTCCTGATGATTTACTTTGATGGGTTTCAGGCCTAGACAAACAGGGCTGGTGGCTCTCATGGGACAGTTCTGGGAGGGGTCTGGACAAGGTGTTTGTTCATCCCTTATGAATCCTTAATATGGGATCCTGCCTGCAATTGCGCATTGCTGAGCTCCCCTGAGCTTGTGGAGATGGGCTTTTGSCAGCCTTCCCATGACAGAAGAGATTTGTGTGGAGTCAGGTGAGGGCATTATTTGGGCTTCCACTCCTGTCATTGTTTATCTGAACCCTACTGTGCATGTGAAGRTGATTTTTGTGAGCTTTCATTGCATAACCTAGCACTGTCTCACACCCAGGCCTATCCAGAGAGGAATACCACAGCATCCTCTCTCCTTGCACAGCACTTCCCATGGATCTGTTTCGTGTCCTGACAGGGTTCTCTTGCCAGAGCAGAAATTCTAGTGCTCTCCCAGATACATCCCTGAGGACTTGTAGGTCAATGTAATTGTTGTCTGCCAAATCTTATAGATTGTTTATACTTACTTATACTACTTCTGAAAAAAAAAAAAAAGGAATCAGAGAATGTAAACAGAGGTTTATCTCTTTCAAGATAAGACACTGCATAAGAATAGAATCCCATATTTGTGTGAAGTGAATTTAGCCTTTACAAAGCTGTAATTTTAGTATGGTGAACGGGAATTTGACATTAGGTAATACTAATAAATGACAGCTGGTTTCTGTATACCATGGTAAAAATGTTCTTATCAGTGTCCCTAATGACTGTGAAGATTGTCAGCTCAATCATTAAAGGGTTTCTATTTCCTTGCCTGAGAGATAATGGCCATTTTTGCTTTAATATCACAATAAGCCTCTGGTTTTGCTACCACAAATCATAATGGATTATGTTGTTACAATATCTGTCTGTCCAAGAAAAATGAAGAGTACATTAAATCTTGCTCAAAACTGGGTTGTTCATTCATTTCATTTTTTCCATCAATACAAATCCAAATTGYAGATTATAAGGCAGGTCAAAACAAGGAACAAACATACTTTATGATTTTGCATGAGAAGAACTTTCATCAAATTTTGTCTTTAAGTTGCTATTGAAAATTAAACTACAGGAAAAAAAATTAAGGTCAGCACTGCTATGTAGAATAGCATTCAGTCTTCAGCTATGAATTTATGRATAGAATCTTTCTGTTATTTCAGGATGCTTTCCCCTTTTTTTCATTTTCTCATGATCAAGACCAATCTTAACTTCTTGTGTCTACAAGTATGTGAATCTTATAACTTATTTAGCTAGACGTATTTTTTCCTAAGGCAGTTCTAAGCTCTAACATGTTAAAACAAGTTTTTCATCTATTTATGTTTGCTGAAAGAAACTCCTGAAATGTCAATGGCTGATGCCAACATCCCCTCAGAAGACAAATGAAAAATCTTGAATAGGACGAGGTCATATTACACACCCTCCCAATATGATGAAAAGAAAGAGTTTCTGTATCTCTTAGTCTCCCAGCCTGTGATACCAGAAATTCAGAAAAAGCAGGAGGATTTTTCACTGTGTCAATAGGCTGCTGAACCCCTCAGGTATTTCAAATGAAACATTTACTACTAAGCAACACCCCAGGTACAACATTATTATCTGAGAAAAGAAAATGCTATACTAGTTCACAGATACTGAGCAAGATTGCAACCAACTWTTTATAACATATTTTTGGTGACTTATATTCCCCCCATTTTGTGATTCTGTACTTCCATCATAGGCTAGAAAGAAGTCTCTCAGTTGAGATAGACCTTATGCTGGGAAAGAAAACTTTAGAAGCGGTAGATAGATAGATAGATAGATAGATAGATAGATAGATAGATAGACAGACAGACATACAGACAGACAGATATGGCTTATAAACTTTATGCCAGCCCAAACCATTGAGCATGCTAAAGCTGCTCTAGTGGAAGCTTTGGCTTCCTTTTAGCCATCTGAATGCTGCCAGACAGTCCACTTTTTCTCTTCCTTGACATCTTCTGGTTCTCCTGGTCATAAATCAAATGTCAAGGTATACCAGCACCTATAATCATTATAAAGTTTGTTGAGCTGCTTTGCCAAATTCCTTAAAGATGCAAAAACATATGTGGAGAAGTCTAAAATATTTTAGTAAAAAYCTTCTTATGACAGAAAAGGTTGTTTTCACTCATGGTTAAAGTGTATACYATACCCCGGCAACCTGTAGAATATTTAAAATATGTATTTTTCAAAAAAAAAAAAAAAAAAAGAAGGAGCTTCTAAATAGATAAAATTAAGAGGAGAAGTTAAAAGTGAATTTCACTGTCTTTTTACTAAAGTATTACATTCCAAATCTCTGTTGTCATGCTATGTTTGAATTTTCTTTTTGTCTGTTTTGAGGATTTTTTAAATTAGCAAACAATCTGTGCAATGTTGAGGACAACCTGATCACATATGTAAAATGACCCATTTCTGCATGATACAGAGATGTTTTCTGTTGTCTTGGGCTTGGAAAAGTCAACTGCAGGGAGCAAACACTAGCTTGTCTTTGTCTGAGAAGTCACTTGGTGCAGCTGCCACCTTGTCTTTGTCCCAGGAGCCACGTGGAGCTAAGTCAAGGTTATGAACACCTTTACTGTTGGCAAAGCACCTTCTGTTTTTGTATACCTTTGTTATTAATATTGCTGCTGTTCCTGTGTGCTTCTCATTCCATTGCTGTTTGCTTTCAGTAAATTGTTATCTCCACCCATAATCTCCACMCTTTGTTCCACTCTTGCACAGGGACCTGGCGGAGGGAGTTGAGTGGCTTATTTGGAATTAATCCCCAGTTGGTGTTAATCCACCACCACATGCTATGGTGCACTGTGCTCTGGAGACAGCATATATGCAGAGATGCCTTGTGATGTGAGCAGGACTGTACATGACTTTGAAATAGCTGACACATCACAAACCTGCTGTGTGCAATTGTTGGAGGGCCTTGTTTCAGAGCAGAAAGCAAGAAGTCAAGATGGYAAATAACATTTTTAGTGGTGAAAACACTACAGGATATTTTTAAAATTAAAAGGTAATTTCTTTACAGTCCTTAGAAGCCTACCAAAATATCTTCTCCTGTCAAAGAAGCAGTCAGTGTAATAAAACAGAGATAAGCCGAATATAATGACCCTATTTAGGCTGTGGAGAAAAAGGATAAAAATGCATAAACAAACAGAATCATTATGTTTAACACTTTCACATTTTGTCACARTAAAWGCTAAGGAAATATAGAACAGTTACATTCTATAAAARGGAACAGAATTGTATCTTTTGAAATGGTCTAAACAAAATTGGGTGAAATATTTGCAAATTTATTTAAAAATACTATAGCAGTCTGGGAGACTATGAAATCCAGTAGGATTTCTAATTTTCTTTTCTATTATGCAGTCATTGGTGCATATGTTGTACTCTAAACAAGCTAAAAAATTCCACATAGATAAATGGGAAAAGATTCTTTGGAAAGAACAGGTTGCCTATAATATATATAAAACTCCATTCCAGTATTTATGAAATAGCKCCTTATCTTTTTATCTGCTATTATACTCTAGCTTTTCTTTGAGTTTAGCTAAAATAGATTAAAGTTAGAATAGGGTGTGATGTAAATTGTTCTAAAAAGTTTAATTAAACATGTTTTCTCTTAGTACTGAGTARTTTCCAAGTGACAAAAGAGGTTGCAGTTTACCACTAAAGTAAGATTCAGAGAAGTTCTGTTTTCTTGTCTGTATTTATTCAGATGTGTCCTACTATTCACAGGTAAATTTTGTGTGCAAATTTGATGTTTATTCCCAGTCCATTTAAGATTCCAGAATACTCAAGTTTTTTTGTGTAGTTACAGAACCACATACAATCCCAGTCTGCTGAGCAGTTACAGAACTGATTATTTTGACATTGTTTCCCTTCTAAATGTTGACTGTGTGAAATATGTTCTCTTGGCCATCTACAGAATGTGTTAATTCTGTAAATTGGAAATATTTTGCAAATTTACTTCTAGGAAATGTATTAAGGGATTCCACAGCAATTATTTAAGAGAAAAATATTTCTTATTARGATGCATATTTTACTCTGGTTCATACACACAGTCAGGACAGAAACCAGAGCAGATTTTGAGACAGAAAGATAGATTTTGTCACAACAAAGATAAATGATTATAACACTTTTTATAAATCAGCAAACTCCTCTTTAGAGTCTGAATATTTTCTACTGCTTATCGTATCCTTTTTTTTTTTTTAATTAGGAAAATTATAATGCTTTTTGTTTGCTATTTCAAGAATATTTTTTTACCTTCTATATATTCCTGAAACTTTATTATACTTGATTACTAGCTTTCTTCCCAAAGACTTAATCACCTATATGGAAACTGCTGATTATAGAGATTKAACTAAAAGGAAAAAGGCATGATGCATTTATTCTTTACTTCCAATTCATCTATAAAATTTAAATAAAAGGGACAGTGAAAAAAGAATAGAAATCTTTGTGTATGATGCAAAACTGAGAGCAAGGTTGCAATTCATTTGCTTGAAAGGAATATTAGACCATCTTTAAAAATTACCCCATACACTCCACACTACCTTTGTGTTACTTACCAATACAGATTTCCAAATCTCATTCCATTTATGTCAGGTTATTTCTATTTTCAGGTGAAAGTCTAGTTACACTAAAATGGTTCACTAAAATGCTTCAGCATAAAAGAAAAAAAAAAAAAAAGAAAAAGAAAGGTAGAAGGTAGGACCTGCACTCCTATTCTTGAACAGGATTCTGTGCTCCCTGATGTACAGTCTTGAAGGTTTTTGTGGTAGAATAATGAAGACATTTTGTGTTGCCCTTTTTTTTTTTTTAAAGCCCAATTATCTTTGTCATGTAATTACATGTGACAAGAAATATTATTCTATTGGTTTGTGCTAGCTATGCTTTGACAAGGCTATTTCTTGTAATTTCTGTTCCCTGCAGAATTTAACAGAAGTTAGGTGGCTAGTAACTGGGTCCAGATAGAYTTTGCTTAGTAGTTTAAGACACTTGACTCAAGCAGCATTCTCAGACTACAATTACATACAATCGATGATCCATAAAAACCTTGCAGAAAGGCTACTTTTTTTTCAAAAGCAAAACAATCAAGAATGCCAACTTTTGGGTTTTTTTGTCCACGTAGTAAGAACTTCCCATACAAATGTTAAGATGTACAGAAACAAAACTATTACAGAAAGTGACTTCTAMGCTCAGATCCTAGGAGCTCCTTCTTTTGTTCAGAAAGTCAACTTAGACTGCGTTGTTTTCCAGGTTGTTTTCTGGGTTTCCTTTTCTTCTTCCAGCTCCAATATTTGCAACAATAAAGCTGTGAAATTATTTTTTCTGGGAATAGAGAAAACATCCTCTCCAAAAAGAATGGATGTGTTGTCATGGCAACAGATAGGGAGGGATTTCGGGAAAACTGTATGCAAGAGGCTCCCACTGAATTTCTCCTTGATATCAATAAAACATTGGACTGAAGTCTCTGGGAAAGATCATAAAACAGGTCAATAAAGGGACAACTGGGAGACATAATCTAAAACAGAATTAAGAGGTCTCTGATATAAATTTATTATTTTGGTTAATACTTATTTAGCTGTAGGTTAACTTTATTAATGTACTTATTATKTGATTATTTTCATAATTCTACTCAGTTTTTCTTGGCTCTAAGGCTGACTATGTATTATAAAAAATGTCTACCAAATGCCTGTACACGTTGGTTTAAAATTGCTAATTAGGATTGGAAGCAGGCTAGTAATGAAAGATTTTTCTGTCTGGTTGAAATACTCAGTGAAGCAATGAAAAATATTTCTGCATGAAATCTAAAATGGCTTCTGGCATGAATTTATACTTAGGTTTAATTCTGGAAGAGAAAAAGAAAGGAATAAGCTTTGTTGACTTAATTTCTGTGGATAATTCAGTGTTACTGGCACCAGCAACTCACCAAGAAAGATATTGTCCCAGCAATTCTCTATAAATAATTTATAAAGCCATACTTAGCAGTATGGCTTTTTAAAAATGGTCCTTGCAAAAAAGTTGAATTGCATCATTAAACAGAATCATTGATAGTGGTCAGGGTGCTTTTTAAGCAGAGAGTTTTCAGGGAGTGCAGAATAAAGCAGTTAATCTGCAAAACTCTCTTAAATCATTGCCTTAGAAAGGTCATGAGCACATAAGTATGATTTAAACATGCTTTTCTAACACCTAGAAGAATTACTATTCTACAGTAGCCTATGCATTACATCCATGCAAGGAAATTTTCTGGGTAGACTGACGTCAAATAAAGACATTAAAGAGAGGTCCAATCTGGCTTTACAACCAAAATTAAAGAGCAGCTGCAACAAAACCCTTCCATTTAAAATACAAATTGGTACAGTACAAGATGTGATTTAGTTTTACAGCAAGCAGTTCTCACAGTAACTAATAAAACAAAGATGTTCTTCACAAGAAAAAAAATTAAAAATCCAGCATTAGACTCCATGGAGGGACAATGAGCWCAAAAATGCAAATTAACACCATAAGGTCCATCCAAAAGTAGCTGCCCTCAAATCTGCAATAGACAGAATGCATTAGAAGTRCACTCGCCAAAGGCTGATAGCATTTTAATTAATGGAGAACACTTGTGGGCCATTTATTGTTGCTAAAAATTAGGGGAGCTAATTGATCCAGTACAGGTGCGTGTAATTGAGAGATATGCCTAAGATTCACAGTTAATTTACTCTGGGAATTTTGCAGATACAGTGAAAATTTAGTTCACAGAAGTCTCKGAAAGGAAATGGATGAAATACAATAACACTAGCTGAAAGACAAAAAAGAATGGTTTGATGAGGAAGAATAAAACTAGGAAGAAGGTGTGTAGCAAGTTCAGTTATACAACACCATGCAAGTCAGAAATTATATTTCTTATTTATTTTATTATTTCACACTTAATCTAATTTAGTGATACTGAACTATAATAATTTGTATTGTGGAACCTTAAAGAATTCAGCTAAATATTTTCATAAATAAAGAACACTGGAATGGGGATACATAATGTATTATCAACAATTTTAAAATACACTTTCAATTTAAACTTCTTGGCAATMAATATTTTTTTTAGGAAATAAAAAAAAATGTATGTCTCTTGGTTATTTTTCCTTTGGTAACTTTTTTCTTTTATGGTRAGTTTCATGATTTTTTACCTTTTAAAATAGATACAAAATACTTTCAAAATTAATTMTTTTATTTCAGATTTCTAAACAGATAACCACACTTGTAAAATCACCAATTCTATACTTGTTAGTTTTATTGTTAAGCATTTCCATTTAATTCCTTATGACCAGTAGTTCTTCTGTAGCTACTTATGCACAGGGTCTATGTTTAGGAATTCTTTCTCTTCCCCACACAGAACCAGAGTCTAGTGCTCTTACACACTATCTAAGAAAATTACTTACAGTATGTTACAGAGATCAACCTTTATTATTTTGGCAACTGTTTATTTTCCAAATAAAATCTGTAGGTTCCAAAGTGGTAAAACAGGAACTTTAAACTGCATGAAGAAACCTTACAATAGTCAATGCTTAAACTAGCAACACAAAATTTCCAGGAGARGTGTACTTATTAAATCCCAAAAGTTTGGAGAGCTTAGGCTCAGACTCCCAGAGTTAGTTAAACCTGTAACTTCAGCAAGAATCAATGCAAAAGAGGGACCTAAATCCCACAAGGCTTCAAGTATCAAATCTTCTGAAAGATGTCTTTCATGTAAGATCATCAATGCAGGTAACCAAGTCCAGCWGAGAAAACCACTCAGCTGCTATCAATCTCTTCACAAGAAAAATTAACTGAGAGCAAGCTTACCTACAAAGATCCTAGAGCTTGATGTACATATGCRAAGACAGGATACAGAATCAGGCTAAGAGGAAAAAAAGAAAAAACACAGGAATKAAATATGACTTTAAAATATACTGATGTCTGAAATTTGGATGAGTAAGGGGCAGCCCTTTTCACAAGGTAGGAAGGCCTTTTTTTGTCTACTGGGAAATATTTTAAACTACATTTAAAAACTGTGAAGAGGAGCATCCAAAGTTGAGGATTTACCATTCTTACTGAATGGCAACCATTAGAATAAATTGATCAGAAAAAAAAAACAAAAAAACAAACAAACCAAAAAACCAAAAAATACCACCCAAAACCAAACAAAAACCCCACCCCAATTCTTTACACTGGAGTAGAACAAATGTAGAAATAAAAGCATMTAACACCCTCAAACACAACACTTAGTATAGCTCTGAGCTATAGCAGCTAGCTYTCATGTTATCAAAGAAGACTTCCTATTTTCTGTTCATTTTCCTGGAATTTAACTTATTATCTTTACGAGAAAATATGATCAATATGCACCGTTTTACGCTGCTCTTGGAGGATTCTGAGAGCAGATTTAAAATTGTCCCAGACCTTCCTCCAACTTTTCTCTGCTGCTTAGCTCCAGGCAGCCCTGTTCTGAGAGTGCCTTTAATTRGTTCCCTGCTTAGCAATCTATATTTTATTTGATTCTGTTCTGTGACACAGTCTTCTTAATTGAATAACAATGCAAGACACTTAACTAAGGTCATATTTAATCAGTGCTAAATTTTTGTCATGCATGTGTCATTGCTGCAGTAACCTCAGCATTTCTTAATACCTGCAACTGTTTCTGCTCTTTGTCTATATTATAACTGCACTGGGATATACTGAAGTAAAACCACGTAWATCCTACCCCTTGTTTCTTTCCATACATAGCTTGCTTTCCTCAGAAATTTGAGAAGATAAAATGGAAGGGAAGCAGTAAAAGGCTCCTTATATGTGTAATAGCTTACCTAGAAACAGAAAAACTTAGCTGCAAAACGGGTTTACATCCTTTCTTGCACTGTTAAACAGACTATTAGTGGTGATTCTAAACTTAGGTATAAACTGTTGTCTCAGTATGATCCTGATTTAATGTCTGAGGCCTTTTTATTTACTTCACAAAATAATCAGAACAATTTCCATATTACTAGGTTKTACTCTAATGTATGGTTTCAAGACAGAGATTTTTTTACCATTTCTGGTGGGTAAGCTTTTCTTTGCTGTTTCATCCTGCTGACTTTCTGTAGTATAATCTCAATATGAAACCATCTGTTGCTGGGAGAAGCAAGCTATTGATGAAAATTTCAAGAAAATCCCTATGCCATTTGCAATGCCTCATAACCCTCGAAGACATGTGCAGCTCATAGTACATAAAAATAACAAACAGAATTTATTATCTGAAGTATTTCTCCTTGCAGTTTCTTTAGAATAAGAGATACATTGTGGGTCAAATCTTAATGTGAAAGGTGTRTGCCCACTGGCTACCAAGATGTATAAGCCAAAAATTTTTAGAGGCATTTCTTTATTGAGCTGYTCTATTGTTGACATATTGCAAGTGCCTTTCTAATGTTAATGATAATTCAGAATTATATAGGGCATAAGGTCTGCTTTTGCTATGATAGAGARCACCTTTCTGTTTAAAGATCAACCGTTCCGAGTGCTCTGAAATTTGCATGTTTATTCAGTTTCTTCTAAAACTTTTATCACTTGATTKTGCTGCAGGAAAGATTTGGAGTCATTGAGGTAAAAGTCCTTATGATATGGTGCTCTGAATAAATTGCTTTCAGTCCTTGTATTTTACCAGTGATCTTCTAATGAGTACATTGGGCTCAAAGGCAATCATATGGCAGCTGATCTCAGACACTCAGAATTCATCTCTAATAAACATGTTAGCACCCCTYGAGCAAAAGTAGTATTGCAGTCATTTATGAAGTAATAGTTTTACTTGCCAGATCAGTGCATGTCAAGCAATCATACCCAAGACTGATGGCTATTTATTTGAGAAGGCACCCTTCAGAGAATTTCTGGCAATTCAGTTTCCTGTGTTTTGGGCAGTGGAATGGATGTTTTGTTGTTGCCATAAATCCTGTACTCAAGTAGTGATCTTGAAAGTCTCTGGCTGTACTATCTTCTATGGCACTGGAATTCATCTAACCAATGCTTAGATCTTGTAGTCTTGTCAGTGTTTTTCAGTGTTTGTGCAGTGAATCAAACCTTTCAAACTAGTTGGTCACTGCCTGGATGTCAGACAAGACAAGGGTCTTTTTAATGGCATTGTCAGCTGGCTCAGTGAGACTCTCAAAACCAAAATTTTGCTGATTTATGAAATCTGGTTGGTCAGTGCAATTCAACACTTGCATGACCTACTGTTATATATTATTTAAAATTACATAAAAAATACCTTCTCACTATCTTACCTACCTACAAGACTGTCTGATACAATCATATCTGCATCTTTGGTAACAGTTTCTACTTTTGTTGAAAATTCTTCTTGTTTCTGAAAAGACCTAATTTTTTATGGAGGTCAATTTTGCAAGCCTGGGGAATCTCTGCAATGGCCAGATTAACCTTTCAGAATGCTAATTAACATGTGTAAGCATATAGATTAGCCTATGTACATCCAGAACTGCCCAGGGAAATATCCTTAACACTCTGAAGTTCCCAACTGGGAAGTTCCTGTAACAATTAGTCAATTGTGAAAATGGTTGGGAATTCAATCAACAGCCATGCCTTAGGCCCTCCCCTATTTCAAACTGATCCATTACCTCATCTATGCAGATGACTGGTTAGGGAGTGTGACCACACAGGGAATAAACATCCTGAGTGTGCATGCAGGCAGGCTCGGGTGCAGCATGGGGAGATCTAGACCTTATACATTAAAATTCCATAACTCTTGCCACACAGGCTCTCCTTATCACCAGGAAACACAGCTAATCCCACTCTAATATAATTTCCCTTATCTTGATATATGAACTTACATTTTCCCTGTGGAGTTTAAGAGAACTCTTCACTAAGAATATCCATTTCTCTCCAATGACTGTAAACATCTACCAGGAAGGATGCTAAGCTTGGATATGACCATCATTCTGAAGAATCCTTTTCATACATAGAAATAGGCTGAAATTAAAATATGGCAATACTGACTTCATTCAGAAACAGTAAGTTTTAGATTTGCCATTTTTAACATCTTTGTTGGTATTTGTTAACAAGATTCCTCACTAGAGAGAGACCAGGGGTAGTTTGGAGCAAGAGTACAAGGGGTTAAGGTTTTAAATTAAAAGAAGGTATCTACCTTCAGATGAGATACAAGTAAGGCATTCCAGGCTACATCCCTGGAAACATTCAGGTCAGGCTGAGCAGGGCTCTGAGCAACTTGATCTAGTAGAAGATTTTCTTGCTTGTTGAAGGTGATTTGGACAAGACGGCCTTTAAAGACCCCTTCCAACACAAACCTTTCCATGACTCTGTGCTACTAAGATGTATACTTGGTGGAAGAGGATCAGGTCAGGGAACACTGAGGCAAACTGGACATATATAAATCCATAGGCCCTGATGGGATGAATACATATAAATTGGCAGATGTTCCAAAATATGCCAGGTGGCCTCATCTTTGGAACATAAATCAAGAATGAGTATTTTSTACCAATGGAAACATAGAAAATARTAAAAAGACATATAATTGTAAAGAAAAGATTTCACAGTACTTTTATGTACTCCCACCCCCTCTTTTGTATATTCCCATCTTCCTCACCTCTGATGAAAGAATCAAAGGAATGTAGCTGTATTATTTATCAAGAGGATGTAAGTTACCTCTCCAGACATGCTGAGCCAGCACAAGGAAYGTCACAGCTCACACTGAGAGAGTTTTGGAATGTGTTGGAGAAACAGTGTATCCAGCAGTATCAGAATTATAATGTTTTAAAATAATAATTAAGAAATAAAATAATATTAAGAAATAAATCATAAATATAAATTAAAATAAATCTATAAATTATATATTGTGTGTATATATATAAAATAAAATAAAAAATAACAGTGCTACCATTGCTTCCACATWGTTTAAGATATTTTATGCATATTTGGAGACATAATTTCTGTAATCCTGGTCAGGAATGGTAGGTGATGTAAAATTATGCGATAAATCACTATGAAAATGTGTTACATTAATTAATACAGGTGACAGCTATCTAGGGCAAAATAGAAACATGCCTATTCTGCTACTGAATATCCAGATTTCAAGGTACTAACACAAAATACTGAGCTGTAAAATAAGGAMTAGTGTCTCAGTACCACATGCATATTCACAGCAAGCCACAAGCTTTCCTCTTCTAAGATCTCATTCACAATTCACAGTAATCCCTATCATGTACTGCAAAGTGCTTGTTGTGCAGATAAATATTCTGYTGTTTCTTTGGAGCTAAGATTTCAACTGAACTTCAACATGAGATACTTTCATCCCATTATCTAGCTCTTTCTGCACTGTTATAGACCAAAAAGGATATGCTATTGTGTAAATTTACAACACCAATGAAGCTACCACATAACCTACATAATATAATAACCTACATAACAATATAATACCCACACAGGATTTCTAAATTCTAGATATAGATGACAAAGGATGATTTAGAAGGGTTAGGATGAAAGAACATCATCTAAAAAAACCCCTAAAATTTAGAAAAGTTGTGAGTACAATATTTTATTGATATTTCAGTTTTAGWAATGTTTAAATTAATAAACTTACAWTAAATATTCATCTAAAGCTACCTTGGATGGTTTTCCTCTCACTTAAACATAATTACTGAGGTGCCTAGTGAAGCTCCTTACTGTGGACACCTCCATCACAGTCTCTTCTTGAACATGATTAATTTGGCCTATCATGGATATATAATTAGGCACGAGAAGAAACATCCTCTGGGTAWGTCTACACCTTTCTCCAAGGGGAGCCTTGGCTAGTTAGCTCATATACAAACATTTATCTTTGAGGTGTTTAGGGAAGGGATAATAAATTCCAGCAGACTGCATTCTGCATAGATGATATGTGAACAGGAACTTGTAAGCCAATTTTTTTCCCAATAATATCTTACAACAGATACTGACCATCTTTGCTACTTATTTCTTCAAAACCATTCTATTTCCTTTTGTCTCCTAATTTCATTTTGAGCAAATTTTGATGACAATCCTGAGACATTTCATAATTTGGTATTTATAAAAAGAAAATATTCTGAGAGATGTATTCTCTTAAGGGTTTGTTTGCAGAGCGTGTAAAAGCAATCTCACCATTTTTTTAGTTGTTGTGTGTACGGGATTTTTCTTCACGTTTATTTTGACTTCTGTGTCCTTTCAGTAGCAAAACCTCTGGAATGTACCTACTGTTCTTGTAGTGATTTCAAAGGTGCTCATAGAGATTATGATATACATTTCCTGTAGGTGCAGCCAAACCTTAGGTGGTCTATTTGTGCCTTCCCATTACACTGCAAGCTCAATATCTAATTTACTGTCTACTATCCAGCATTTTTAGATMTTTTGTAGCATTACAGCTTTCCAAGGCTTTCCCTCCTTTTGAATTTTATTTGAGAGTATTTTCTCCCAGTTGTATTATMTTGCATATTCTATTCTGAACCACATTTCATTATTGCCCAGATGTMTCTAACAWYCCTGCATCTGCATTATCTTGTTCCTTTCACTCTTGCAAATCCTAATGTGTGACCATACACACTTGAAATCRGGAGGTAAATTTAAGTAGAAATATAAAAGTGTCTTTGATTGCATCTTCCTGTGGTCATGAATATAAAGCACCACATTGCAAGTTCATGGTGCATCAACATCCATGTCCCCAAATTCAGCTGCTGTATCTCGTTTTACTAAGTTGCTGGTTTTTACTTTACATAGGTTCAGAGGTTAAGCTTCTATTTCCTTTGGAGAAGATTTATGATGATTAATTTAGGTATGTAATTTAGATGCCAGAGCACCTACAGTATTGTATCTTAACTCTGATAAATGTGAGAGTGGCCCAAATGACCTTTTTTAAAAATATGTATACTTGGATGAAGAATACATGRAGGTCTTCAGAGTTACAGGTCAAACTCTCAAAAAGTATGCTTTTTTTTGTAGTTAATCTCCTTGAAGTCTTCAGTCAATGGTATAGCTTCGATCCTACAAAGGACTGACAAGAGTCAATTGCAATTTTGGTTTTGTGAAAAAATAAAACCAAAAAAAAAAAGCCCAGATACATGAGGTAGCATCTGCAACAGAACTGTGGAACAAAATTGGTTGATTTCAAAGATTTTAGAATGTTAGAAGACTGCTCATATACTGCTTCTTAATAATCACCTTCTGACAGAGGGACTAAGCCTTTTCTTACAAACAAAATAGCCAGGATGGTTTTATGGTGAGTTATATCAAAGCATATACTGTCTTTCCATCAATTAGAGAAAAAGAAATACTGAGMTTAAGAAATAAAACAAATGCTCAAAACTATGCTGAAGTTTTCTTCTTTGACAGGGTAAAAGTAGAATAATGTTCCTTTTCATTCATTTCTAGTTCTCATGTATTCCTTGATCCTCAGGTCACATTATTGTAAAGGGCTCCAGGTAAATTTTAGGATTTGAGCAGGTTTGAAGTTTAACTTTTTTTTTGTTGCGATTGGTAAAGTCAAGAATGTGTTTTGAAGGCTATGGACATACACACCTATTATAACCCAGAGAGCACAAAGCTTAAATGACCTTTCTGCTGTAAAAAGTGACAACATCCATCACAAGATAAAAGTATTTGCTTTAAAACCAAGTCCCAAACTTTTAAGGTTTGCCTTGTAGTGTATGTGGAAGCATGCAGAGTTCACCTTTTTTATGTTTGCAAGATGCTGTGCAGGATAATATCCAGAGAAAGGATAAAAATCTACATCTCCAAGATGTTTAAAATAGCTCTGTGTATTATATATTTAATAATGAAAAACTGAGACCAAATGTATTATTGCTGCAGAGGATTGTGCAAACCCACAGATACAAACTCTGAAATCAAACAGGGAGACAGAAAAACAGTTCTCTTTACCTTAATAACTTCTGTATGCATAGCATAGAGTTAGGATTTRGACCAGCATCGAGAGTATTTACAATTTGGAATATTTTCCAACAATCTCCTTTTGTAGGTGAGGAAAAGAAAAAATGCTTCTGAACAGCCAGAACTTTAAATAAGACTGATGTACTTCATTTAATTTAATTCCTTTCAGTTGATCTGGACTCTGTCCAGCCCAAGTGACAATAATAGGCCCCCTACCTTAAATTCATTTTTTAAAAAGGATTAGAAAAAGTCAGTGCTCTCATGAGGATCTTCCCCTAAGACAAACAAGATTCCAAAGAAAAAATATACATTTTACTTTAAGAAAACAAGGATAAGTGGAAAAATTAAAATATTTAAATRCATTAAGTACACAACTTCTAARTTCTTAATTCGTCTGCTGTATTTAAYGTTAAAGTGAGAAAGGGTTTTATTATGGCTCATAAGCTGTTTMAGCTGTTTGAAAAACCTAATATTTTCTCTTGTTTCTATTCCATCTGACTTAACATTTGCATCTGCCACTGCCACTTCAGCATCAGTGAAATACAACTCTTCTGCCCTTCCAGATGGCCTGGCATATGTTTGGATTTTCTTACTYTGACCATCAATGGCAGTACCCCAAGTTAAAGTTGGTGCAGACTTATCATAAAAACCCCAGAATGAGCCATGATTCAAAACATCAGCATGCTGGCMTTAAAATACCGAACATGCATCACTTAGTAGCGGTAAACTACCAAACAGAAAGAATAGCAATGCTTAATCCTATGGGATATGCACTGAGAAATACCCCTTGGAGGTTTCACATCTATTCAGGGAAGGGATTACCCATATCATGGTTAACAGAGAGCATTGATCCAGCATACATCTGTAGCAGCAAGTGGGTGGCAACAGCAACCACTAAACTACTGCAATTCCATATATGCATGGATGAAGAAACCAGTTAGCATTCATAATGCCTAGTGACAGAAGCTTCTTCTACAAAATGTTTTATGTGCTTATGTGGTCAAAGTACATTGAGAGAGCCACCCACAGTGTATATTTCATCAATTAAGCAGAAATGTTTTGTAGGTTTAAAATAAAAATCTGAAGAGGCAAAAGAAGAGAGAAGAAATAAAAGCAAAGAATAAAAAGTCAAGTACCCTTGTGTGTTGGAAAGATAAAACAATGGCATTGAAATCAGAGAATCAATTCTGCTATTTTAAAGCACATTGATTCAGTCAGGGAAGTTATGGCAAAGATCCAAGCAGACAAGAAAAGCGACTGAGGCACTGTTGTTCTCTTCTGGCTGGAGCCTAGAGGGAAATAATTTTTCGTTGGGGGAATTCTAAGGTTTTGGCAATACAGCAGCATCAATAAAGACTGAATGGTCGGAAGTAAGAAATTAAGACTGCAACCTGGCAGCTAATTCAGAGCATTTTTATCAATTATCAGCCTAGAATTAGCCTGTGTGATAGTGACGATTAAAACTGCAGCACCAACTCTTAAACCAGGAGCTGATCCTTTTAAAAATATTTTCCTTGCATAACAGCCATTGCAGGGGATTTGCACAATGCATAAATTCAAGCGATTTGTTTTTACTGCTTGCTCAAATATTTACAGCATGATCTGCCAGCTTCTTCCCTTCTGATACAGTCATGGAGTTTTCACTGCTTTGTATGCTATTTGGATGCACAACAACAGGAAAGTGAGTGCATGTGTTAACAGCTGTTAGAGGCATATGGCCTTTTCAAAGCTGGTGCAAATATTTACACGCATGTGGATGGATGTATGCAGATCTTCTGCTGACAGCAGTCATTGCTATAGTCTATAGTTTTTGTTGTGGCAAAAAGACAGTTTACAGTACACTTAAGTCAACAGAAGGAAATAAAAGTTTTCACTTGTCTTTTCTTTATAGAATTATGTCAGTTTCTCAGAAACCAAGAATAGCTGCTATATTGATGTCCTAGAAAATACATTCAAGACTGCAGGTTTGAAAGATACAAAATACCAGAAAAATCTGAATGCAAAAATAATCTGAGGCTGACACAGCACTTACGAATATACAGAACAAATAAATTAGATCAGTAAAACAACTTTAAAGCAAGCCCATAGTAACAATGCTATTGACAGTGACAACGATATTTACATTGAAATTTTTACTAATGTCTATTTCAGTCACTTTTTTCAACTTGACACCATTTAAAGAGGAATTGGATTATTTGTTCATCTTTCTTTTGATGTACCACTGGGATAATGAGTCATGCATGAAGTTTAATAAGCCTTGCTAATTTTCTGTCAATTCAAGGGTTTATTGGTTCTACCCATTTTACATATTTGGCTCAAATTTTAAAAAGTTTCATCTGTGMAACTGAAAAGTATGTAATTCATTAAAATGGAATGCTAGGCTTTACTCTAAGCAAAACAAAACTTGTCCTAAATTAACAACTGCTTCATATCCAAGTGCAACTGGACTGGCCTTCAGATTATACTATAAAGTTATTCTGAGGCCTAATTAGAATTTATATCTGTTGTTCATTTCTCTAAAACAAAATACCTCTGTTAAAAAAAAAAGGTGGTATTTTTATAGTCAGAAAGATGATAATATAAACTCAGTTTATTTGGGCTTGACTTTATCCATGACAYCAGCTGTGATATAATTAGATGTGCTTATAATTTGTTGGCTGTATTCATATATTCCAGTGMAGACCTGATTTACTCTATTGCTGTTTTGAGAGGACAGTGTTTCAGTCCTAACTGGGATTGTCTGTATAGTGCCCATAGGTGCAAATGGTCCAACAAAAAGGGAATCTTAATCCTAAAAACCATGTTGGTCTAACACAGAGAGCAGACTAGAAATTACATTCTAGTAAAATCTTTCTGTTGACTACACCACAGAAAGCAAAGTCCTGGGTATTTCATCTCCAAGAGGGTAAAGTAAAARCAGGAGGAGACCTATTTTCCACTGAAACTTTAAAAGGCAGCTCCTTGAGCAAAAGCTTTCACATCCGTGCTTCCCTTGGAAAAAAAATCATTTTTTTACAAGAAAAATGCATTAAGTCATTTTGCAAGATGACTTGACTGTAAATGACAAATGCATGCATGTAAATTGGTATTTTCAAGGTAAGGTTGCAGTGAAAATTTTCCTGACAGCTTTTTCAAACTACTTTTATTGGGTTTAAATGGAATTTAAGCATGTTAGCTTGTGTCTACTGTTTTACTATTAATTTTTCTTTGACAAATTGTAGCTAATTGGATATTTATAATATCTATGACCTCATGGGAAGACAAAGCCAGCCAAATTTCGCCTTCTTTCGGTTGTTGAATATTTCACTGGATTTCAGAAATCAGTGAAAATGTCATCATGTGGGGAGTTTCTTGATGGTTTGTTTCAAGCTGGTGGTGGTTTTAAGCCTCTCATTATGGAAGCTTTTCCCAGTTGTGCTAAATTCAAATATTCTAGCAAAGAAAATTTTTTTTTTCAATTACATTACTAAAATTACATTACTTCTCATTCATATGGAAGGACTAGCAGTCATGAGACCAGTTCTAACAACTGTCTCCACAAAAGAGTCAACACTTTCCTAGTGTACTTTACTTGTGATACTGATTACTCATCTGACTCCAGAAATTCTAAATAGTTTAAATTCAAAGTCTCTTCGTGAATTCTCTGCAATTATCTACTTATTGGCTATACAGATGAAAGCTTTAAATCCCAATCCTGAATTTTATCTATGTCTAATTAGCTCTTCTGGGTTTTTGTTTTTGGAGGGGTTTTTCACTCTTTCTTTTTGCCTTTTTTTTTTTTTTTTTTATGGCAGTGATATTTGCTCTCAAGTACACCCTCTGCTACAAAACCATTCTCACAAAGGCATAGATAGAATAGATCAGCAATTAGAAATAAGAATTAGAATTACAGTTTTCTATTTTAAAAAATCTACCTGACTAAGATTTTCCTCATTTATTATCATAACTTCTGTRAAGAAAAGACTTTAATTCTTTCCTKCCCTTCRATTATAKAACATWARTGTGTTTTTGGTCTTCTCTSTTTTCTTCTTCTCTTCCATATGTTTTCATTTTCTGATATTTTTATATTTTGAAGGTAGAGGAAGACAGAGTCCTTGAGCCAATTAAAATTCTTTCTCCTTTAAGATATGTTGTTATACTGCATCTCTTCTATGCAGAGTTGTCYAGATTTCTTGTTTTAAGTGCAAATAACCTTTGGACATGACTGGTTTCATACAAAGCTTCCTTTTGATAGATATATTTGACAATTGAAGGACAGATATTTCTTTTTCTTGCTTCTTTTCTTCCAAGATAACAAAAGTAGTTCAGATGGATTCATCAGTTGCAAGGTCCCTTAACACCATAGAGTTWGGCTATTTTTTTCAGCTATGAATAAACATCATGGTGTCTGCACTTCCTGATGTCATAGAAACAATTATASATTATGCATACAGAATATTAATTCTTGCAAACCCTTTTACTAAAAAGGTTTTCACTTTTACCTGTGAAAGGATGGGAAATAAAGACATCTGGAGACATATCATCACTTACTGAATATAGCTAGTGATGATATTTATTGCAGTAAGGGCAGAACTAGGTCTTTAATATTCACTACTGAAACATTTAGATAATGATCACCTCTATGAAATGATTTKCTCCATGTCAGAGATCTGCAGTTGCTTTTTATGACTTATTTGTAAATATTTTATAGTCAGATCATAATTTCATGAACCCATGCATAATATAATATCCTATTTTCAAACAAGTGTTTCAAGGAACCCAATTCACTATTCTTTTCTGGTTCCTAAGTTGATCAGAAATGACCGATTGAATACATTTTAACTAAGAAAAACTTTTGAAAGAATACTATATTTTATGTAGTCTATCAGTCCCTAGAGAACATTTAAGATATTTGGTCCAACATAAATAGCCTCTATTRTACTTTCCAGCTTGCCTAAATTCCAAAGAACAAAATTCTCATGCTCCCCGGATTACCTCTGGAATATTAAGAGSTCTTAATCAAAATGTCTGCATGTTTCARAGAAAGGAATTAAAGTACTTGCCAYCTGCTGTGTGATGTAGGCACAACAACAWGGATAGGCTAAATAGTCATCCCAGCCATGGGCCCTCCCTTCTAGCATTCTTGCACAGCTGCAAGCAAGCCTCTTCCTTCTCCTAAGGATTTACATTTTTTACAACAGTCTCTTGTGCCCATGAAATGGCAAGGACACAAAGGGAGCTACCCATGCATATTCTGAGAGAAAATATTTTTTTAGTCAAGGAAACGGCACAGTAAGAAACAAGCTAGCATTTATTTTAAGAAGTCTCAAATAATGGTCCTTTTATTTTGTAGCTTTCCTTGTCTTTGTTTTGAGTTTCACCCAAAGAAAAGTTCATAAATAAAAAGTTTTTAATTATTCCATCAATTATGTATACATATATATACAGATATCTAGATATATAATTATTGTAATTCTGCAGAAAAGGTGGGTGAGAGAAACATAGTTAAAATTTTGAAGTAATTTGTGAAGAATGTATTTCTTCTCTCTTTGGGTGTCCTTAAGCATCACCTTCACTATAAAGAGAATAGTTGTTATCTCAATTGCTAACCATAAAGCAGATGCGTTCAGGATATTTTATGATTATTTTCAGACATTATCCCACTCACATTCTCTTGCTTAAATCAGTTGTTCTGGTTCTCACCTCTACCTGTGTATTAACATACCTGATTTTGCATATGCTATTGTGCATAATAGAATACTTTTAAAAGGAAAGACATTTTTCTTATTCAACTCATTTTGAAAGTATAAACTTGCAAATGAACCAGTGGAAAACTCCCCTCTCTTTCCTTGTGTCTCTTCTGTTAGATTTTCAGAGATCTTTCATGCCTGCTTTTGAAAGAAAATCTGCCAGTAAGCAAGGCAGAGATCCATGAACACCTTCCAAAATTTTACTTCCTCTAATGATGACAGCAAATGAAGGAAACTTGTGAGATATTTTTAAATGGCAGAGTCTTGAATATGTAAAGAACTGTGCCCARAGTGAGACAAAATGACTTCCTGTGAATTATAAGCAAACCAGTTGGTAAGTGTTCTGCCTTCCCTAGTCCCACTGCTCTTCTAAGGGCTGTGGTCTTATCAGGAGGCTCATTAGGTAGTTCACATTGCTAAATCATGTGATAAGTGAGAAAGATCATCTATTTTTCGAAACTACATTTCCCTGATAACTACCCACCTTAAAGGTTATTAGTTAATGTACATTTCTGCCTCATCATGAATCTAAAGAGTTTATTTCTACCTGGCATAATAAACTTTAACTGGATTCAGAGTAAAAGAATAGGTTTAAACAATTGCAATACAATCAATCTGCTTAATTCAGATTGTCAAAGTGTCAACTAAGTTTCCACTTATTCTTGGAAATACGTATTAGCTGAAGTTTTCCCCATGAAATTTCATTGGAAGTTTCTTTTCTTTACATGACCAGGGGCATACCTGCTTGGAGATGCTGATCAGTTAAACACCTGCAGGTTTCTTTTAACATATAGTTGGTCTGACAGGTGTGACATCCTTTACCCAAAGCTCAGGAGCTCTCCAATTCCATGTTAGGTCTCTGTGTAAYGGGATTGTGGGATGAAGATCAGTATTTTTCATGGGACAACTCCATGTGCACTTTGTCAGAGGAAATGAACCATGGGTTTCAGCAAGGAACAATAGTGTTGTGATGGATTCCCTGATCCAATGTATAGCAGGAATAAGCCAGTAAAATGTCATCATTGTACAAAAGGATGAACAAGTAATATCTCTGTTTAAGGATCTTACACAAGATAACATTTATATATTTAGATATATATTTCTTCATAGAAATCCATCTGTCTGCTGAATGAAGAGAAAGATACAGAAAATGACACCAAATCTGATATCCTGTAGCAGCTTTACTTTCAGTTTATTTAGCAAAGGGAAGTAGTAGCACAAAATTCAGGATTCAAGACAAATTCAGATACTGTGTTTAACCCCTTATCATTGCAATTAAAAGAAAGCTGAAATATATAGAACTATGGAGTACTTAGATGATTCTTAATTGATTCTGAAATGTCACTGAATTAATAGCATCATGGTTTTTCTTCTGGTCTGAAGCAGTGTTTCATTTTATTGTTGTGTGACTTATTTTTCTATTTTCTTGAGTCTTTAAATAAGATATTTGATTTGTGAGAAAGTAGAAAAGAAAAATGCTCCATTGTAGCAATGCATTTGCACGAGTTAGGTCATTCTGTGTACCAGCCAAACTCCTTGTAATCTTATCAGAACACYTGTAGTYTTGTTATTCAAACCCTCAGGAATTCACCAAGGCCACTGAGGCAGAAGCAGGACTAAAATAAGAACAAAGAGCCTGAGAAACMRACCATCAAGAATGCAAACCTCAGATAAAAGTGGGCTCAACATGATGATGGACTTTGACCAATTAAGTGCCTTGAAGAGTGCGTGCCAACCTCGTAGACAAAGCAGAAGATCCAATCAAACAATGTGTGATCACATGAATATGCATGTTAGAATCTATAACTGTTGCTCATTGTAAACAATAAAGTAGCTTCTGCATAACCACATTGTTTTGCTGTACAGAGGTCCTTTCCTCCTGCACTCCATTGCAGACTTCCCAAGTAAAATGTAATTAAAATGAAATAAAAGCAGAAAAACCCAACACAGCACAAAACACCAAACAAATCTCAAAAAGCATTTGCATTGGTGGATTATTTCAGAAAAATAACAGAAGAAAGAAGAACAAAGGGAAAAAAAAGAAACTTTAAGACAATCAGCAAGTTACTCTGAATTATTTATGCAAWCTGAAAAATTTATTTACTGCAGAATTTTTTATCTACAGCACAGAAATATGCTGTATGGTGAACATAGGGATTTCTAAAATTAAAAATCATGTTGAGACTTTAGGTCTGAAAGTAAAGACAAAATACACTAAATTATTGTCTTAAGTTCTTTGTTGAAAATTTGGTTGAGCAGTATGTCTTTGAGATTATGAATAACATTTATTTTGAGTATCTTCTAATAATCCAAATTTACATTYGTTTCAGGATAATTTAAGTATGGAAGTCTCCACCTATGCAGAGCTTTGTTTCCACTCTTTCATACTAAACCTGTGTGCTGCTAGATCAKCCATAAATGCAGAGATAATCTTCATGTGACATCAGAACATTATCTCTTTTTTTCAATMAGCACAAGTATGCAGATCCATTGCAGATGTGATATTTATCTATTACTATGTGTAACGTGGGAAGACAAAAAAATGGCACCAGCCCAGCCAAAGACATGTTRCCCAAAATTAATCAATTAATCAAACCATTCATATCCTGTACTAAGCTGCACTGTCTGYGTACCTGCCTTCTCTCTACTCTTTCTCCTRACTGGACCTCMGTGGACTCACCTGGACCTGGCCATRTTGACTCCCCTTGCATTGTTGAGGGTTTWGGATGGTCCCTGTGGCCAGMCCCTGGCTCTACCTCACATRCTTAGRRTTTATGCTACCCTACATAGCTCTGCTCTGCGGGGACACTGCTGAGATCACAACTTTGCAGCAGGGAGTTACCACAAATTCAGCTTAGTTGAGTCCATCTTGATTTAACCAAGCAAGATCCTGGTTAAATAGAACAAGCTGCTAAATATGTTGCTGTCTTTAACATCCTTAGAGGTACTCTGTAATACCAGCTATAAACTTTTCAGTTTCATAATGATTAACTTAATATTGAGTCTTGTCTTTGGTTTCTTCCAGATTTAAGATGAGTATTTAGGGAGGAGAGTCAACGCTGAATGATATTGACAACATTTACAATTTTAATGTCTGATCCAGGATATTTGAAAGGAATGAAAAAACACAGGCCTGGGAAAAAAACTCATAAATATTATAATCCAATCCTTTKTTATTGAAAACAATGGCATTATGGGTTTTACCATTCAGCTGTGGAATGTGAATACCCCTCTTATTATGACCACTTACTTAGTTTTTACCATTAAATGTATTAGAAACAAAAGTGTTATGAAATCCAGTAGAAGTTTTAGAGCTATGCTTTAGTGACTGAAAAATTCAGAAGCCAAAAAATAGTACAAGCAACTATCCTGTTCCCTCTTTCTGTTCTACTCTCCCTGGTCACAGTATGACCTTTAAAGGTCCCTTCCAATACAAGTATTCTATGAGTTTATTATTTTAGATGCCAACCTTAAGATAAATCCTGTCCTTCAAAGCCTTATTTGTTTCCATGTAAAACACTGGAAACCAATAATTACTATCTCAGCTGAAGATATATATTAGATTAGATGAGTTTTTCTGTGATGTTAGAAACCATTAGTTGCCTCTTGATGACTTAAATTCTTTATTAGAGCTTGATTTTGCCTTAATGTGTTAAAAAGGGTCTTATAGTATATATATATGCAGAACTTAAATGGCTGTAACTGGTTTGTTTGATTTTTTTAAATTTAAAAACCAAGTCATGCAGTGTCATCTAATTAATTTCACATGAGATACAATTAAATTAAGTCTGCTCTGATGTTTCCTTTTAATTTTCCACAAAYATACATTTTATCTTTTCCCCTCACAACAAAATATCACTCATTAACCCTTAATTAGCTTTTTTCAAACATTAATGAAGATAAGAAAAAARTATTGCACTTTGACCACATGAGTAAAATTTTACTTAATTGGGAAGTGAAACMGGGAAAAAAATCATAATTGTATTTGGAAAGAAAAATACTTTGAGCAATGGTTTGGAAACATTTGCAAATTCACATAAATAGATGGTCTGAAAAATTTCATCAGAGTGGTAAATGTGGGGAAAATTGAGTATAATGAAGCCATAGTTCCAAACCACTATAAAACACCACTTCTTAATTTTTTTATTTTTTAATTTTGAAATTTGAACGTAACTTGCCTTTGACTTTTCAAGAGCTATTGTGGAAYGCAAGTTATCTAGGCAAGCCATCAATGTACTTCATTGCCTCAATATATTAACTACAGGGTGCATGTCACTGACAATACTGGTAGTTTCAGYACAGTGTCTTTGTGTTCAAAGGGTGGCTAGAAAGACTGTGTTAAGCCATGAAAATATTAACAAGGTCTTATTTCCATGAGCCTGTCTTCRAGTATAAGCAATCATTATTATATGTTTTCCTTGAATAATTTTTTAAGTACGGAAGACTCAGTAATAATATGATAGTTTTATCCAGAAGCCTACAATGAAACAAAGTGGTGCATATTTGTTCCTGAGCTTCCCACACCATATGATGAATAGCATCAATTATRGAAAAGAACAATATTAGTTTTACAGTTATTATTATTATCTTAAAGTACCAAGAATAAAATCCCATATTTCCCTAGATAGTCCAATCACCACCAAAATATGTGACAGAGGAACATTTTATAATCTCTGTATTTCACACTGGCTGCACAACTAGAAATTGGCAGAGTGAAGTCATTTATATCTCCTTATTACCAGCTTGCAGAAGGCTTTGAGAATATGGGGCTAGTGATGGATATTTCTATTGCAGATGTTGTTTTATTCTATTTTACCGTAGTACATCTACTTCAGATTAGTTCCACTGCAGTTTTTTAAAGTAGCAGAAAGGGGTCAACACTAGGAGAACATGAMACACAACTTGCTTACTCTTGTTTTGTATAGAAGAAAACATTTATATACAAATCAACAATATTTAGGCAGAGTCAGAGTTCCTTCATTTGCAAATTTAGATCTTATTGTGCTGTGTAATTAATTTAAACTGATGCAAAACTTGCTTAAATATGGAACAATTATCTAATGGAATATTTCTATTGTAAATTTGATTTCTACTAAGTATATTGCACAGATATTTTCTCGGAGGATAAAATGTACCTAAATACACAAAGTCCAATTGCATTAGTGGATTAAATGGAACTAAAATACCATAAAGTACTTTCAATAGTTCTTCCAGCAGGGTGAGCTACACTCAAAGCAGAAAGGTTTAACTGAATGGRCCTTGTACACTTCTATGTTGTTTTTCAGGGTAATTGGGCTATAATAATGATTCTCATTGATACTGAACTTCTAGATTCAAAATAACCCACATACTTACAGACATGTTCTTATAAGTAAAGGCTTTTAGGATACGAACTCARTCTAAATCACAGTCTGTAGCACATCTGTCAGTATAGAAACAGCCAATAGGATAAAATAGGATAAGAGTTTTTWGGGAGGAGRGSGAGGAATGAAATTTAATTTGTTGATATTTCCACTTATTTGTCAGCTCAAAATGAACATGGATTTTKTGGATAGCACAGAAGACCAATAGCCTTCTGTGGCAGCTATTAGAGACTGATTTGGTCATTGGCATAAACATTATCTTGGCTGAACCTTTGTCCACTGCAGCAAACTTCAAAGAAGCAGCTGCTCCTCTCCAACCACCAAGTCCAGCCCTTCATAATGCCTAACTGGATTGTGATTGGGATAGTGATAGGAACTTGAGATAAGAAAAAGGTGGTACTATTGTCCAGTTATCCCAGGTCTGGGCAAAAGAATTGTATCCACAGCTGATACTGGAAGAGAGACTGGAATGCTAATGGCTCAAACAGAGAACAAGCACACCCGACAGGCTACTGCTGCTGTTCCACAAGATCAGGAAAGAGGCAAATGACTGGAGGAGGTGGGTACCATCTCTTTATCCTTATTCAAGTGACTCAGAGGTGATAACTCCCTTTGGGGAACTAAGGGGACATTGACACCAGGTAACCTCAAAGTATCCATCCTTGCTGATTGGCCAGGAGGGGGCATAACTGACTCATCCGTGCTGACTTAATGGGCACCTGCAATGTCTCAGAAGGTGTCAAAGGCTCCTGAAATGTCCTGTGATCCACAGCATTGTATCATTCAGTGTGAAACTCCTGGTTCCATGCCAGCTACCTGGGCATTTTCACTTGAACCTGAGTATATATAATTTGTGGAATTTTTCTGTTTCATAGGCTTCCCTCACTCCTGATGGATCAAGACAGTTACTGTCACTTTGACCAACAGAAATGATAATTGCAACAATCAAGACTTCTCAAGGGATCCAAGGGGTGGTAACTCCGTACTGTTAAATAAAAATATGTATTATTGACTTTGACTTTGGTATTGTTTGCTCCAGAGTTGYGCCCACTGAGAGGACAAGTGCAAACGGGCCCAATTTGTACAMTTTGTAATACAGGAAAATCCACTCAATCAAAACTAATTTTTTTTTCTTTGTCTCTGAAAGTCAAGAACTCAAGCATGAGTCCCAGTTCTTGGAGATATCTGAAACYTGACTGGACACTGTAATTTTCCTGAGTGACCTCTTCTAACTGACTGTCCTCTGAGCAGGACAGTTGGATAAGATGATTCCCAGAGATTCCTTCCAACAGCAATAATTAYGTGAGATTCTGTGATTGCTGCATTGACTTTAGCAGTGGAGCTCTATATATTCTCTCAGATTTTTCAGTATCCACATAATTTTAGCAGATTGTATCTGAACAATGCAAATCCAGCATATACTGCCTACTTAATTTATGTTAATTAACATTAGTTTACACACAGTCKGAACTACAAATTTGGTAGTAAGATGGAAAGAGTATTTTCACTTTTTTTTTCTTTTTTTTTTTTTTTTTGCGTGTATGAAAATATTTCTGTGGCCTAAGTTCATGCATTTGAAATAAAAATAAAGAATCATAACTRTTTGGTTTGTTTTRCAAAAATTGCATTGCATGTAATAACTATTCTAAACAAATAGCAGTTTCAGTCAAGTAATTTTCTGATTTTCTTATTAAATTTGTTACAGAGGTGTTATTTGACTTATATTTTTCCACACCTTTGGTAAAAATGGTGGCTAGAAACCTARAGACAGGACATTCTGCAAGATTTTCTTTCTGGCCTGTGAAGTAATAATGAGCTCACAGTTACCTTCCCCTGTGCCTCCCACCTCCCTGCTCACAACACGTTTTGTTCAAGCCTTGCTAAAGCATTGATTTTTTTTTTTTAAATAAACTTATTGTGCTGTAAAAGAGATTCACAAGGTAATCTCCTTTTCTGTAGAGTGGCATTAAACAAAACACAGAAGTCTTCAAATACTTTTGTTACCTGTAGCACAATAGCTTTTGTCTTTTCTGAGGGTGAAAACTGTATTGACTGTTTTTTTGTCTTCTCACTCTGTGTGGTCTTCAACTCACATTGTACCTTGCATATAATAAACCTCACTATTTGGGAAGCTCTAGTCCTGTTATAACTGCTTTCTTGTTGTAATTCCATTTTGAAGACATGCATATTCATWTGCCAGCATGTCTTAGCAGCAAATACATTTCTTGTATTTTTACTTGGTATAATCAATTCAACTTGTTGGTTTACCCATAGTGTTAACTATTAAATTGCACTATAAATTGATGCCACAAAGCCATTTAGTGAACTTAGATAACTTTAGGTCCTACTTTTGTTGACTTGTTTTCTTGTGTGTCTAATATAGTATCATTAAAAGATTCAAAGCATGAGTTAAGATGAATTTAAAATAATGGTGTTAGCATTTTTCTTAGTTGTGAAGGGTTTTTTTAAACTCATATCTTCATACCTGTTCCCTAAAGAACACTGTTCAGAATCATTAACAGCAAATATGTGTTTACAGCTAGTTTTTAAATCAATTGCTAATTAACTCCATGAGGCAGAAATGGATTTCTGTTTAGCACTGAGTTTGCGCTTTTCCTTTATTCTTGATAGTCACAGGTGTAAGGTTCAAACTACATTAGCATCTGCTCTGCAACTGCCTGATCCAAACCTCAGAGAAATCAACATAAATTTAGTGGGAAAATTTGAGGGGAAAATCTTCACAAGAATCCTAAGGTTTATGAAAAATTTAAGCAACCAAATTTCTAATACTTCTGGAAATCTGCCATTGCTTTCAAATCAGGGTCAGATTTGAGGTTAGAACAGATTACAAAAGGTCCAGTCACATTTTAGTACCTCTGCAATGCCTTTGAAGCTCCTCTTCCAGAGCTTCACAAYCCTCATTGATTTCTCCCCCCTATTTTTCTCTGCCTTAAACATAGTTTCCTGTAAGTTGTGCCAAATGTCTCTTCTTTTGTTGTTTAATACAATCAAGAGTCTAGCTGCATTTGCTTTAAAAATTCACCAAAAATAATGGAAGAAAGCAATTAGAGTCTGTCTTTTTTTCTTCAGGGTGAACAGTTTTCCCAATACACCATATGTATTCCTTAAGATATGTATTACAGGAGTCATAAAAATTAGTATGTATCTCACAACATTTTTCTTTTCTTTCTAATAATTAAAAATAAGAACACTAACCAATCTATTTTTGATTAACTTATTATTACTCAGCTTAAATGTAGTTAGCATTAGAAGAGGATAAAGTTTCCTATTAGRAGTTTGTAGCTGACTACTGGGCACAGACTWGCCACTATTTTYTATGCAAAGCTCTCATTACTTCCRGCAGGAGTTTTGTGAGCAAATATAATCTACAGTCTAATGAAATGGTTGAATTTATTCAGGTTATGCATTCCCTGGTTCTGGTTGGTGTTACAAACAGGTTTAAACACAGAAAAGCAAAGAAAACCAAATCTCTGTGAATAAAATGGTTCAATCCCAGAAAAGTTCAAAATATACCCCAAAGCTTGATTAAAACCAAACAAGGTGAGATGTTGGTGCCAAAAAAACTTGATGTATTTTATTTACTATTAAAGGAGGCAATGGGAAAGAAAGAGAAAAGGAAAATAGAAAGAAATGGAAAAAGAAAGTGTGCGTGGTGGTGGGAGGGACAGGGGGAGAGTGACAGGGGTGAGGTGGAAGCATATCACTCATCTGAGGGTCCCAATGATGTCTCGTTGCTCCCCTCCATCTGCTCTTCTTGGTGGTGATAATCCCCACTGCCACTGCCTTGCCGAAAAGTATAGAATTCCATGGATTAATATACAATTGGGCCAGGTGGGAACACCCATGCAGCCCCCTTGCAGGAGACCAGTTTGACCCTGTCCCTTGTAACACTGAGGGTCTGTYRCATCATCAGCAGTGCTCTGGTGAGGGGTCTTTGCTAGGCCATGTCACCCCCTCTGCAGGATAAGCTTTTCCCCAGGTGAAAGGACTCTTGCAGCTTGGGCTCTTTTGCACAGCAGAGGATGAGCATTCCAACCAGAGACATTTTTACCACACCCAAAACCTCTCTTCCTCCCCCAGCTCTTTGGTGTAAGGGTCTGTGCCAGCCTGGCATCTGATATYCCTGGTGCTGTGGTTTYCACCMTGAAGGTGCTAAGCTTGATCCCTCYGTGAASGGATTCTTGTTCCCCCAGCCCAGACCTCAGTCACTTTATCTTATCTCCATCAACTAGTAGTGCAGGGCTTTAGTCAGGGCCCCATTCATGGTATGGTGGTCTTCAGCTTCTGTTATACAGTTTTGTTATAAYAGGCAAAATCCTTCATGAAGATCTTTAAGTCATAAGTAATATTGCAGCCTCTGACAGTTGGGTTGTTTGGGGCTTTTTTCCTCTTGTTTTGTTTTGGGTTTTTTGAAATGAATGAATAAGATTCAAAGCATATATAATAAAACTAAATACAAGCTGTAGGATTTTGTGGTGGTGATCTTTAAGAAAAATAGAAAGCATCAGTCACTGTTTGGATTTATGATGGGCAAACCCAAAGAATATTCATTGTAGAAAAATAATTGTCAAATACAGATATTGTATATAAGTGCTTATTTTATAAGACAAGTACTTATGAYAGGTATGTCTAAAGACCTGAACTTTTTGATTAAACGTAGAAGTCTAAAAGAAACATCCCATTTTGATTACTTCTATAATTCTAAATGTTTTGTTTAGTTTTCAGTATATTGTGGTAATTAGTAACTCATATCCGATTTTTTTCTATTGCATAAAAATGGAATTTCAAGACATTTTTTGAAGGAASGCTTTTGTTTACAGGAAGTTATAAAATAAACTTGGAAGAAAGGTGAATTTAAGCCTTGCTGACTTGGATTTGTGTGCAGTTAAACACTAAACACAATTACTACACTGTAAATATCAAGTACAAAAATCTTTTTTAGAGACTGCAGGGGAGATTAGGAAAACACTAGGGGAAAAAAAGTCAGAATTTGCTTTAAAAACTGTTTTTCAAATGAGTCCTTTTCTAGCCTTTTAAAGCATTTTTTTTCTTGTATGGCCTGTAGATGGCAGTCTTGTACCAGCCATGAAATTTTAAGCATTRCATGTATAAATACAGGAGCACACAGAAAGAAATATAAAATAATGGTAAGGTGAAAAGGAGACAGAGTTTGAGGGGTTTTTCATTTTATTTTCCACATCATGAGATGGTAATTGTATAAAGTACAAAGTTTCTTTAAATCTGATTTAAGTCTTTCTATGGTTCTACACTTTGCATATTTACAGAAACTAATTTCGCTGTCACAATGACAATAACATAAATAATCACCTCTAAAATATAGCTGGTATCTGGTAGGAAATAAGTACCTTTGCAAGTGATGGATTACTGTCATGCTTCACTAGTCTGGATAAGTGCAGACAATTTCAGAATTGGATATCATGCTTATGAGTAACAGGGAATATTCCTTAATGGGTATTTCTAAAAATATGATGGTAAGAAACCTTCCACTTAGAAATATAATAAAAGCCCTAAACATCAAGAAAAGTTTATTTGAATTACTGTGTAGCACTTGGTTTCAATCCGTGAAGGAGTGACATAAATTTGTGCCCCAGAAAAAACTGCATGCACACATACACAGACACACATAAAACTTACACTGCAATAACAAGTCAACCAACCAAAAAAAMCCCAACAGTTTCAAAAGTCTTGTGACAGCAATATCAGGAAAGCAGAATTACATAAAAATATTTTTCCATCTTACAGAGTAGAGAACCACAGAACACTTTCACATATATTTTGATAAGTAGTTATTCCATGGCAGATRTCWTAGAATCACAAATCATAGAATATGCTGAATAGAAGGCAYCTGCAAAGATSATTGAGTCTAACTCCTGGCCCTTCACAGGACACCCAAACAGTCACACCATATGCCCAAGAGTGTTGTCCAAATGCTTCTCGAACTCTGCCAGGCTGGTGCTGGGACCACTTCCCTGGGGAGCCTGTTCCAGTACCCAGACACCCTCTGGGTGAAAAACCTTTTCTGGATGTCTGACTTAAACCTCCTGACACAACTTCAGGCCTTTCCCTTGGGCACTGTCACTGGTCACCACAGAGAACAGATCAGTGTGCACCTCTYCTCTTACCCTTGTGWGGAAGTTGTAGCTGTCATAAGGTCTCTCCTCAATTTTCTMTTCTCCAGGCTGAATAAACTTAGTGTCCTCCGAAGCTCCTCATATGGCTTTCCCTCAARGCCCTTGAGGCTGAAGTRTTCTGCATTTAACCAACATGTCCACATTCTRCTCTTTGCTGATGCCCTCAGTTGAACCATAGCCTTCCACTGCCAAGACATAAACAGGGTGGTAAMAGATGAATAAAAACTAATTTGCATCTTCAAAACACAAACACACCWAATATTACTTAGTTTTCTATTTGAAGAAGACAAATCTTAGTGTCACTTTTTCTTGAAGTTGCCATGGGAATATATATTGACCGATATATATATAATTTGTTAAAGGATTTATTAAAYAAACATATTGTATTGCTAACTTGGCCTCAACTTTTTGTTGCCTTTCCTTATCCTAAGCAGAAAGTATCCCTTAATTATCAAATCACTGTCTGTGAGTTGGGTTTCATTACAGAGTCCTCTATAGATTTCCTTCCTCATCTTAAAAGGTAATTTTAGTCAAATTATGCCAATATCCTTATTTGTCCATATTTGTCCTTATTTGTCCTTATTTGTCCTTATTTGTCCTTATTTGTCCTTATTTGTTGTCATTTGTGTAGTCACTGGTTACAACACAAGTTACTCAAAATATCTTGCAAATGAGGTTACCTGGTTTCGAAGGCTTTCTGGTATTACACTATGTCCAGATTTTTCCATCAGAATTTGTTCCTATAGATTTCTCAAATCTAGACACATAAACACCCTCTAACTTAAACATGCTCTAGGATGTGGTAAGAAATACCAATATATGATATTTGAAATGCTGTGTACCTCCCCACTTAYTCAGCATGCCCATTTGGCTTGATTACGTTTTGAACTTGAACCAATGGAAAAGGTACAGCATACTAAACAAGGAACTGTGATAGCAATATTATGAATTTTGTACTTTTATGTACAGAAGAGGAACTAAATGTTGAATTTTAAAAGCACAATTTGACCGAGAGAAGTTTTGCTCTGCATGAAGCATTAAAAGCAATATTCCTAGAGCAAAAATTAGAGCAAAAAATAAAACCCAACCAAAAGGTACTTAAGGTAAAAGAAGGAAGTAATAGGAGGGGGAAATCTGTAACCCTAATCACAGCAACTTGTTACTAAATTGTAAGTTTTGGAAAATCTTTCCATATCTCAAAATATATTATTGCACTCCCTTCACTGATCATTACAGAAATTCCCTTTTCTGTACAGCTGATCCCCTAACAGTGCTTCCACATTACTTATTGGAATCAAAATAGAATAAAAGAAATATTGAATTTATTTTTAAAAATTATTTTCACTAGATTAAAAAAAAAACCTCAAAACTTGGATTTTAGCCAGAACAACATTTTGCTTGTTCAACAGAAATATAAAGAAAAAAAGTGAAACCCAAAGTTATTTGAGAGTAAGATCTAAATTTTCTCTTGTGCTTAATGTAAAWCACACATCTTGTATCAAGTGAGAGGTCATGTCTCAGATTTCATTCTGCGGTCTTAAACCTCTCTTTTCCACTCTACATTCCATGAGAAAGTATATGCAATTAGAGATGTTACCACTGAGAAGTTAAACAACCTCAGTCATTCATAGGAGCAATGGAGTATTTCTTCCCATCAATCCCACAAATACTGAGATCTCCATCTAGTCTGTCTGAAGTGACAGGGTACCATTTGAATTCTGGGTATAGCTACTATATGCAGCAGAAATGAATTTGACCTGAAGGCTTTCTTTTTCATCAGTGACATAGATTTGCTCACTGCTATTCAAAATGAAAGATAAGCACTAAATCAAATACAATCTGTGTCAGCTTATGAAATGACTGTCTTATAAATTGGATGGTGTTAGGCTAAGCTACCAAAAATATCTAAGTAACTAGAAATAAAGAAGGGTTACTATATCTGCTTATCTGCAATATGAACAACTTGGAGTTCAGCTCATTTCCTTCATTAAGGAAGAAAATGTATTTATGAGCGTCAGTAACACAGTAAACACAGAACCAGCTCTGATAAGGGACTCCTAAGTCTGAAGGACAAAGTTKTAAGTCAATCCACTAATTAAAATCTGGGATGGACAAATTGAGAAAATTCAGATTAAAAGAGAGGTACAATGCTTTGTGAAGAGYGTCAGCAATTGATAATTTAYCTTTGTTTGTTTAYTTGTTTTAYTTATGCGGCAGTGAAATAGCAAATCTGATTCACACCAAATAAGTTTTACTACCAATAGTATACCAACTGTTTCAGCAGTTCATTCAAATTTTATTATRTGAGAGTGTGAGAAGGCTATTTTACCACATCAGTACCTKGAAGCAATTTCTGACTAAAGAAAATAACAAAACTTTGTGCTAGGACAAAAGAAGTTTAATGTTGTTATTTTCATTAAATTAAATATGGAGTATAGAGGATATGCTGTGGTGCTGTGTGAGACTAACCAAATAAACAATCAAAAGACACAGCAGATGACAGTTACATTTTAAAAATTATTATTGCAACCAATTTTGTTTTTTTCTTGTTGATTTGTTTGATTTATTTGAAAAAAAATATCTTTTCTAATGTCATCAGGACATTATGGCATTTCATAATGTCATCAGGATTGTGAAGCACAGAGCATATCAGTGCTCAGTAAGAGACTAAGTGGTTATTATTCAGTGATTTGTTTGCTGTGCTGCTATTGAATTTTTGCTGGATCTTAAAAGAAAATAGTTTTTCATAACTTACATAATTTGCGTATTTGAAGAACTTTTAATGTGTGAATTTCCTTGKCTTTCAGGGGTTTAATTTATTCTCATATATTATTCATATTCAGACAGAAAGCTTTGTAAAGTAAAATCTATGCTCATATTTGGAACATGGTATTTGTCCCCAATTTTAACAAATACATAAGGAACAGTTTAAGAGTAGAAAACTCTTCATATGAAACACTGAAAAATAAAAGTACATCATGTATGGTCATTTCAAAATTAGAAACTTGCTTGTATTGCTTGATCTAGGAAATCTTTTAAATTAAATAGACAGTGTTTGATCATGAACCACAACTTTATCTCAAAGTAGTTCCATTATAAGGATAAAAGAAACATTGCATTTTACCAAAATTAGCGTTTAGTATGACTTTCATTTTCATTATTTCAGTTAGAGCATTATAAGAATATCTGACAAATATCTTGCTCATAATTCATTTGAGAGCATACATTCTTTACCAGGAAAAAWTTAATTTCTTGCAACAATTACATCTTCTAAAAAGTGATAGAGAAAGCTCATTCAATGTAATTATCCAGGATTTAAGAGAAACTGTTGTAATTCCTCATTTCCACCACAAAAACTGGTCAAATGTTAGTCTCAGTGGCAGTTATTAGATTAGCAGTGTTTCTGAGCCCAGCCATTTCCCAGGTCCATGCAGGATGCTCTGTTGCCTGCAAAAGCCRTGTTTTCTGGAGGTGAAAACCACTTCCAGGGTGAAAAGGCCCAGAGCTGCATGGCTTCAGTCAATCTGACCTGGAAAAATCAAGGCCTAGCATTTTGGGAAACACTGCTGCATATTCTCACTTCTCAAATGAGAAGCATCACTACTAACTTCATATTCTCAAGAAAAAAAAATACTGGCTAGTATTTTTTATCAAAAAGACTGTAAGGACAAATACACTGATGCCTCATGTAATTTTCTATTGAAAATGCCAGCTATGTAAATTGTAGCAAGTAGATGCAAGTTCACTGTATGGACCTTATTATCTCCAAGTTAGCACTGTGACATTATAATAAAACTTGTAGTAAAGACCTGACTGAAGAACAGAGACAAGCTTACTTACAAAAGACTGTTTGTTGAATCTTAAACCATGTATTTTAAGAAATGTTTCTCATTCATGATCCCTATACTAGGGTCTCTGGACATCCTAATGACTACTAGTATAAGTAGGCCTGAAGGCTTTAAGCAAACGAAAAGTTTACTACTCTGGATTTCAGCCTGGAAGAAGCTCTTAAAATTCTGGTATGGAGGGTTTGTGTGCCATTTCATACTACTTCTTTTTTAGACAACTACCCAGGTCTAAGATGTTGTTCACACATTTTGCAATGGTTAATAGTCTAGTATTAATAATTCAACATGAAAGTCAGGGAAACGTGTAAGGGATGAAGTGGAGCTTCCCTATCAGTGCTTGATCTTGCTCTCTGTATTTTTTCAGTTTGGGTCTGGGGCCTTGCTTGCCAGTGGGTGCCCTGCATAGCCTCACTGTGTGCACATTTTGTACTAGCACCCCAACTCTTTACTAACCCACTTCACAAATTATACAGGATTGTTCAGCCTCTCTGATAGAAYATTGAGCATTTCTCCTGGATTTTGTCTGCAGAAGAAGACCTGAGTGACTTGGCCACGTGAACACAGAAGGGCTTGACTTAGACCGTTACTTGAATCAACTAAAAACAAAACATTTTTAACTGAAGAAAAAAATTTGCACCACTAGTGGATTTGACCCAATTTGACCCAATAAAATCCTGGATTACCTTGCAAAGGTCTAAGATCACCTTTCACTGACCATTAGAAGAATCCTAAAGAAACTGTGTTGGTAACGGGTATTTCAGTTAAGTGTCTAAAATTAGATCATTGAACTCTAGTCCAAAAACTGAGTAGAGCTGAGAGTCAAAAGTATGTCTGTTCCAACACACCTCTGTAATCACAACACCTTTCTAAAATAAGATGTGTCTACTCAGGTGGCAATATYTTTGTAGCCGTTAAATTGATAGTAAGTATACCTGTGTTGTGATGCAAATGAAATRTTCTGCTGTTAATTTACCAGATAAAACTGGGGTTTGTCCATCTAAATTAGGGAATAGAAATAGCCAGGAATGTTGAAAAGCACTCCTTTTATTATAAAAATATCTTACCTCATAAATTCTGTTTATCTTAAAGCATTTGCATTTAATTTATTGAACTTCCAAAATAAAGATCCATTTTTTTTCCTGCACTGACTGAAATAATTTATTGTTTCGTATTTTTTTCTGCATTTATTWTCCTCACAACACAATTTTATTTTCCTGGGCTTATGACAACTCACTTGTCACACTGCCGAATGATTACAATCAGCTGATAATTGAGGCTTTGTGCTAGTTAGCCTTTGCAAATTCAATTTCTTTGGCTGGAATGGTATAATTAAAGCCAGATTTATAAAYCAGTATTACATGCTAATTACCAATATCAGAAAATAATAGCCAAAATACTATCCTTAATAAACTGAAAGGTAAACATTCATGGAATGCATAAATAAATTGGTCTGGTTTTCCTCTCATTCCAATTTTTGAGTAAATACATATATGCTATTCAGTCACATAGTTCCAACATTTGACCAAGTGGCATGTTCTGGTTTTAATTTGTCTTAACAAATGTGGCAGTGTTTCTAGCATATTAAAAGGAGAGATATTCTAGAGGAGCAGCCAACAGTGCTGTTTAAAGACAAGAAAGTTCTTAGGCTGGTTGTTTCTGTTTTCTCACAGAAGATAAACACTGACACCTAATCTTGATTGCAATCACATTTTAATGACATTCCCTATCCTTCCCAATCTTTAGTTTATAATTCTCTAACCTTCTAGTGAATTTAAAGACAGAGAGAGAAGGAAAAACACACGGTTTGRATGTGTGATAATTGGCAAAAGGAAGAGTCAATTATCACAGATTATTAACACAGACATGCTACATCCGGTAGYGACTGCGTCTGTTTGTCTAGAAATACCTATCAAACAAATAATTAAAATCAAATGTTGGCAGATGCAGATCTTTCCTCTCGTGATTACTTTTTCCTGATGTACAGGATTTGATAAAGTCTTCCAGTTTAATTTCTGCATAGTTGGGTTTTTTAAACAATATCTTAGATGTTCAATAAGATGTATGCACAATACATGGAAAGATTACCTAGGAAAATTAGACATCTGTCTGTGTTTATCTTGATTTTCCCAATTGTACTGGCTTAAGGTCTGATGAAAGAATGTGGAAGGTAGAAACAATCTGYATTCTTATTGTGCACTTTCAGCCCTATAGGAAAACCTGCTGGGATTGGCTGCAGATGGCTTCATCTCAGAAGAAGAATGTGCTTCCTAACAGTTGCTTGTTCTGTATGCATGATCAAGCAACAGTCAATGGTTTCCCGTGCCTCATTAGCTGTAGTGACAGGAAGAAGTATGATTCTCCAAAAATACCTGCCCTTCCTCCAAACTAAAGTAACTCTGCACAGAAGAAACACCAAGAAACTTGAAACTTSTGTTTGGGTTTCTTTTAATAGAACAAATCAAGAAACAACAAGTATTGTAAAAATTATGGTCAAATTCTTGACAAGAATTTCACATTATAGTAGGCTTAAACTTTTGGTATGTATGTCACAATCTTCTCTCGTTAAATGAAAAGAAGGAATTATCTTGGTTTGGCAGATTTTTTTTCTTTTTTAGTTACAAATGTACAATTCAAATGTCTAAAAACTTTTGCTGCTGCTAAACATTCTCAATTCTTGAAGTAAAACTCAGTGTGCATGCAGACCATGATTCCTTAATTACATATTTTAATGTTCTTATGTAGTCTTTAATATAGTGTTTTAAACTGCAGAGTCAAAGGCAGGGCTGAAACTTCTTGGATTTCTGTTGCAACAGTGAGACCCATGGAAGTTAAAAGGGGAATCAGTGGGAACATTTAAACTTCATAATTTTTTTCCTGAGTTGTTTATATAGTTGTAATCAAGTCACTCTTTCTCCCTGTAGGTTTGCTACCATTTCTMCCATTTTTCTATTTTTGTTGTACCTGCTAAGATTCATATCCTGAAGAATGTATTTAAAACCAAGTGAGTGGGTGTACCTTGAGAGATCCTCTCCATTAACTATAAAGGAAATCTTTTGATTCAGGTGTGACAGCTATGCTAAATTCTGCCCAGGCAGTTTCAGTCCTTGTCCCCAAACTARTATTTCCCAGTTTAAACACTTCTTTCTCCTACATCTCCCAAAATGAAATACGAAAGTATGGTAATAAAATGACCATAAAAGTTACTACWGTCTAATGCAGCACATTTTTTCATATTTGTGAAAGATACACCTATTTCTAACCTTGAAAGTTTCTGAGCTAASAGACTTAAAGTCCTGACAAGCTCAGTACTGCTTATCTAAGCTGTGATAAATCCCCCTGGAAAACATACAGCTGGTGACCCATGTATTTAGTTCACTGGGGAATTATCACAACAAATTAGTTCCCCCAAATTCTTCTTAAAAAAACTATAGGATGTATTTAAAGCCATAGCCAGCAGGTCAAGGAAGGTGATTATGCCCCTCTACTCTGCTCTTGTGAGACCCCACCTGCAAGTGCTGCATCCTGCTCTGGGGTCTTCAGCAAAGGAAAATGTGAATCTGTTGGAGCAAGTCCAGAGAATTGCCAGAAAGCTGATCTGAGGGCTGAAGCAACTCCTCTCTGGAGGCAAGCTGAGAAAGCTGGARTTGCTTGGCCCAGGGATCATAACTGCAGCCTTACAGTAATTAAAAGGAGCTTGTAAAAAAGATGGAGAGTGACTTTTCATACGGACAGTGACAGAACAACCTAAAAGAGATTTATATTAGATGCTAGGAGGAAATTCTTTACCATGAGRGTGGTGAGGCACTGGAACAGGTTGTGGATGTCCCATCCCTGGGAGTATCCAAGGCCAGGCTGGATGGRGCTTGGGACAACCTGATTTAATTGGTGTTATCTCTGCCCATGGTGGGAYCTATATGATCTTTAAAGTCCCTTTCAATTCAAATCATTCTTTGATCCTATGATTCTATTTATGCTGATTTTTTTTAAAAATAGGAAATGTGTCCGATGCAGAAGAGATTGTGATCTGGTGTTCTGCACAGATTTTGTTGGTATTTACTCAAAATATACTGTATAATACATGCAATTTCACCTCACTCTTTCATTTTATCTATTGGAATTCTGTGTTGCATTCTAATAATGTTACTTCTAAGTAATTATTATTCATATAATCAGATTTACTTTTCTTCATCTTTATGGTGGTGTTTTTTCTCTTACATGCATATTATAGTACACATTTATACAAAACTATTAATCATTTTGGCAAGGTAGATTAAGCTCTTCAGTCAAATATATGTGTCTAACTTAAGCCTTCACTTTGAAAGTAAACAACAAAATAGATGAACACACTTTTTTGAGAACATTGACAAGCTAGAATTTCTTATTTATTGGGGTTGTAGCCAATGTTTGGGTCTTTAGAATGTCAATTAGGTGCCCCAATTTAGTGCCTTAATGGAAGCCTAGAAACCCAATATTAAGAACCAATTAAAAATTCTTGGCTCTGCGTTTAAGAAAAACCTTAAATTTCAATTTCAGTTACCTATGAACCAGGGTCTATTTGTTTCATGCACTTGGTCTGTAAATATCCGATAAATACATATGTTAGCTTTTTTTAAAATGAGAAATAATATGCATCTTTTATTATATCAGACTAATTTTTTTAGGGGGCTGCTGCCTGCCACACATGCTATATTGGAAACAATTCCAGCCATTACAGTTATTTTTTTACCTTTTATGTATTCCTCCATTGGTAAAACAATTCAGTGCTCAATTGCAGTGGACTGAACAAAAGTCAATAGACTAAATTTTTTTACCTTCTCATTCATAGAGATATCTGACATTAAATGAAGCAGAATAAGTTTACTTGTAAATTAGTAATAAGCACAAAAAAAGTAATGGATTTTTTTGGATTTTTTAAAGTAAAAGAAAGCAGAAAGAGTGGTTTTGCTGACAGCACTGTTTAACTACGTAAAAAATTTTCAGCTGTAAAGTTATGTTTAGCTGCATAAGCCACAAATGATATAGCTTCATCCTTTCTCAATCCAGTGAACATGTGTGACAGTCACTAATGGGACAGAAATTAATTCAGCTTCCAAATCTCAGAAGCTTTTATTGTTTTCCCAGGTATTATTTATTTTCTGAGGTAAAGGAAAATTATTTACTTATGGTATAATCTAACAAACAATTCCAGTTTTGAGGAAGAATTTTCTTTCAAATGTCTAGCTCCTAAAAAAATAAAATAATGAATTAAGAAATAAGCACCTTTATTATTATGTCACAATAGAAGCACAAAATAGAGGTTTTTGAAAAATGATTTTTTTTGTTTTGTTTTGTTAAGAAGGAGTCTTTATTAAAATCGTTCTCATATACACTGCTCTTTGCAGATGATTTTTCCCTCTCTCTCCTTAACTTTAAATTTGTCTGCAAAAGACATCAGTTACTTAGAACAAGAAGTCACACTGGGCAGCTTTGTTCTCCTCTTTCTGTGGCTCTTCTCCAGCAGGACAAGATGTGGATTTGGATAGTCAAGAACACAGAACATTGTAGAAAGGGAGGCTCATTTCTAGTTCTGTTAGAGACCTGGAGGAGGCTGCTGGGCCAGCGAGCCTGAGAGCTAGTTAAGGAGAAAAAAGTGGGTAATGGTGAAAGAGAAGGAATAGCTTCAGGAACACAGAGCTGTCTCTTCAGCCTTTTCCCTGACAGGAGAGGTAGCAGCAAGAGCTGGCAGGGCCAAAAATCTTTTTTGTCTTTCTGACTTCTTTGGCTTCAAACATCATTGCCTTTTTCTGCTGACTTTCCTGAAGTGTTGAGGGTACTGCTGTCAAATACATTGGTAACTTTTTTTACATACATAGACAAAAGTAGAAGTGTTTCTTCTGTTACAATCTAATGATATGAGAGCAGCAAGGACCGTAAGCAACAATAAAATTCTATATAACATCACTGATATTGCAGGAAGACAAGAGGATTTTTTATTCAGCATGCCTTAGAAGACTCATCTGACCTTTCCCGTTACACTGTGGGAAGTGTAATGGGAATTGTTAAGGGCAATTCTATTTCTTTGTTCTGCAGAGGTTAACTGCTGTTCACCTCCTTCTGCTGTCACCCCTTTACTCCTCAGGTGCTGACTATTCTTCTCTTAAGTGGTCTGGTAGATTACCATAATTATTCCCAGAGCAATTGTAAGTGTTATTTAGTCTGTATTTGTTGCATCTTGTTGGACTTGATGAAAGAATTCTGTACATGTATGTGATTATGCAAGCATATGTGTAAACATTGTCAAAACATGACAGCTAGAAAGTACTAATAGCTAATAGAAATTGGTTTAATTATAGTATCTTCTGTTTGCAGTGTTTGCATATTGCCTGTCTACATATCCTTCTTTCTAACTCTTTGATCTCCTGTCTGCCATGATAGCATACAATAGCCTTTAACATTTATATGCTTTACTGTGTTGTTTGTGACGAATTGTAGAGTGTTGTAAGTTACTTTTTTCCTTTATACCTTACATAAAGCACTTGTCTTTGATTCTTCATCTTGTATAGTTTTCCCCTTTGATTTCCTCCAGCCAAAGCACTGCAGTTCTCYGTTTCAAAGGAATTTTTATCGTATAATAAATATCCATGTGTGTTGAAGTATGGCATGTCAGCACAGTGGAGGGTTTTTTCTTACCAGTATTGCTAGAACGGTACAGTTGGACACAAGAGACATAAATGATCAATTAGTTACATAAACAATTTACAGTTATAACAAGTCATTTTGATAATGCATCTCTTATTTTTATACATCTCAAAAGAAGAATAACATAATGTATGTAAGCTGTGTTATGAGATGATCACAGATAAGGTCATACTTCCATGTAAAACTGAAATAAGACTGAATGAGGTATTGTTCTTTTTCATCCAATAGAGATAGGAATAACTCCTATGAGAATAACTTTTTGTCAAATGAGTAAACCGAATTGAAGAAAACATAGGCATGAAAACTGATCTAGGCAAGTACACACCAGAATGTACACAGCTGGTCCTTTGCCAGAATAGAAAATCTGGAAGCATGACTACACAATACTTGTGAGCACTGTAAAAATATCCCCAAGCCAGGACTCAGAGTACTGACACAGTTGAGTTTTTGCTGTCAGTTTGCTTTGTCAGTTTGCACAGGCTAAATTGCCAGGCGAAAGGCAGGCCATGCAGTCTAAACCCAGTGGGTGTGGATGCCACCATACAGCTCCTGGGATCTGACAACTGTATCTACGTATTGCTGTCACAGCCATGTTGTACTGTGGTTCCATGTTTAAAAAAAAAAAAAATAAGGAAAGGAAAAACAAAAAATCCTGTAGTAAGACAAATAAAGATAGTGTGAGGAGACAAATAGAATTTGTGCTAAAGGTAGTTTTGTGGCTAATGTATTGCAGCTTTGTTAATTATCCTAGAGTGGGAACAGCCTTGCCCTCCCAGCTATGGGTGTGATAAAGAGTGAGCTGGCTGGGAGGAGTSTTAGTTTCACTTGCAGTTTGGTTGGAGTCAGATGGAGTCTTCTGCTGTGCTGACCTAGGAACAGGAGTGCCACCGCCCTGAGTGTGCCCAGCTAGGTGATCTTCGTGGGCTGCAACACTTCCCCACTAGAGCCAACAGCACAGGGCTATTTGGCTTCCTTTGGGGTGGCACAGGCTCGCTGGTGGTATCAGCTCGAGCATCCTTAAAAGGATGAGCAGTGATCTCAGCTCTGCTGTCCTGAAAAGGACAGGCAATGGCAGCTCTTATAAGGAGATGCTCCCAAGGAGAGGCACAAGTCAGGCTTCTTGTCAGAGAGGTCTTTATTCCATGCAGCTCTAGGGCAAAAAGCCCTTAACAAGGCACAGCACTCTCTTTTATACTGTAGCTAAGGGGTGGGGATTGCAGACAGACCAATGGATGAAGGGATTGAAACAGTAACCAATCAGTGAGAGGATCAAAAGTAACCAATCAGGGAGACAGTACAAACAAGGAAGTAACTGGGGAACCAATAGCAACTGGGGACCTGGAATACATTAACTGGGGTTATGTAACTTCTAATTGGCGGAATGTCTGGAAAAGTCCTTGGGGAGCCATTTTGTTTGCCTAGCAACTATTATAGAATATAAGATAAAATATATAAAGCTATACAAAACATTAAACTAAACATCATCTGCCCTCCAAGGGAGTGCAGTCTCCCTTGTGGTAGCTTTCTGGGCTATCACACAGGAGGTTGTGCAAGGGAAAGATAAGGTACAGCTTTATACCAAGGACAGGATGGAGTGAAAAGGAAGAGAGAAGAAGGAGAACTGATTTACTGTCTGTTGGCATAAATGGACAGATGCTGAGAGCAGGTGAAGCTGCCTTTGGAGGGCAAGACAGAGCCTCTTAAATAACAAGGTGTTGGTGTGTGAAGCCTTCTGATTGATATGAAAGACTTATAATAATGTCCGGATGTTTGAGCCCACTGAGAGATTTTAATGAAGTGCTTTGTGTGTTCTGATCATCTCGACAACCACAAGACTCCAATGAAACAGAAGAGTAAACAGAGGTAGCAGGAAAGTTCAGCACTGAACTAGTGATTATTTGCTTGATACTCTTGATGTCATGGCATTGGCTACTGTGTATCGCCGCTTTGAGGAAATACCCAGACGTAGTTCAAAAGGGACATACATCTGCAGGTAAGGTTGTATGGATTTGATCGTTGTTCTTGAATACTTAATAAGTATTTTCCAACCTTAATAATTCTGTAGGGTTGTGCCAGGCCTTAAATATTCTTCCTACAAAACAAGCTTTGTATTGTCAGACACCTATCTTTGTCCCAAAGCAAAGTCAAAAATCTTTGTGATTTCATCTTATACAAGCACAGAATCATTTTGATTGCTAAAGATCTCTAAGATCCTCAAGTCCAGCCTTTGACCAATCACTGCCTTAGCAACCATAAGTGTCGCATCCAGTCATTTCTTAAACACCACCTTAAAAGTGTTTAAGATTACTATCAATTGCTTGTTAATATAAATAAATGCTCATTAGTAAATGAGTATTATTAAGAATGATAACTCCATCGCTTCTCTGGACAGTCCAGTCCAATGTTTAACAATCCTTTCCAGGATGAAATTCCTTCTAACCTCCCCTGGTGCAGCTTGTGGCTATGACCTCTCATCCCATCAGTTGTTGCCTGGCAGAAAAGGCTGGTCCCCAGCTGGCTGCAGCCTCCTTTCAAGTAATTGTTGAGAGTGATTAGGTCTGCCCCGAATCTCCTTTTCTCCAAGCTAAGCAACCAAGCTCCCTCAGCTGCTTATCACAGGACTCCTAGACCAGCAGTTCAATGCCTTTCTTGTAGTGAGGGGCCCCAAAATGAACCCTGACTTCAGGTGTGTCCTCACCAGTGCCAAGTACAGAGAGACAATCAGTGCCGTGGTCCTGCTGACCACACAATTGCTGACACAGGCAGGATGCTATTGACCTTCCTGGCCACCTGGGCAGAGCTGGCTCCTTTTCAGCTAACTGCCAGCCAGCATCCCCAGGTCTTTTTCTGCTGGGCCACCTTCTAGCCATTATCCCCCCTTAGCTGGGAGTGCTGCATGAGATTGTTGTGAACAATGTATAGGACCCTGACCTTGTTGAACCTTGTACTGTTGGCCTTGGTCCGTTGATCCAGTCTGTCCAAATCCCTCTGCAGATCCTTCCTGCCCTCCAGCAGATCAACAGTCGCACCCAACTTAGTTTCATTGGCAAACTTACAGAGATTTCACTCAACTCCTTGTCCAGATCATCAATAAAGATGTAAAGCAGGACTGGGCCTGGTACTGAGCCCTGGGGAACAACGCTCGTGACTGTCCACCAAGGGGATGTGGCACCATTGTCCATCTCTTTCTGGGCACAGCCATCCAGCCAGTTTTTAACCGAGCAAAGAGTGCATGTGTCAAAGCAGGGGGCTTCCAGCTTCTCCAGAAGAATGTAGTCCAAGTATCAAAGGCTTTGGTAAAGTCCAGGTGGACTATATTCACAGTCTTTACCTCATCCACATGGCATGTCACCTGGTCAAAAAAGGAGGTTAGGCCGGTCAGGCAGGACCTGCCTTTCCTAAACCCATGCTGGCTGAGCCTGATTTGTTGGTTGTCCTGTTGTAATCTGTGATAATTTGTTGGCTAGAATCCTCCTTTTGAACAGGTAAAACCCATCTGTCTCCAGCAGACCTTGGGCCACATAATTCACCCCATGTTTGAAAAATCCAAATTTTCACCAGCAGCAACAATCTTTAAACATTGCATGGGTTCTCTTGTGACCTTTTGACATTATTCCCTGCTACCAAAGGAATTGAGGAAAACACCACCTGTTCTCCTGACCCTTGAACCAGTCTCCCCAGTGCCCTGAAATCCTTTTTGATTCCTCTAGGATTTGTCTAATCACCCTTCTTGTTGTCAGCCTAGACAACCAACAATTAATTTATCCAAGGAGTTTCTTTCCTGGGCCCCAGGGAAGCAGATTTCCCTGTGGGACTGGTCCGGTTTGCATACAGAACCCTCAGTTCCCCTCACAATTAAATTTTCTACTACAGTCATTCTTTCTTAACACCTGGAGTTGTTATCCATCTGGTTGACTTACTTCTTCTGGTCAATGCTCCAGATAAACCTGCATCTCGAGTGTCATTTCCCTGACCCTCAATTTCCAAAGCATCATACCTATTTTGTAAGGGCACTTGGGAAGGCAAGGGAGGCTAGAAAAGCATGGAGAGTTTCATATTATGATACAATCCAAGTAAGTTGCTGAGCTGGAAGCCTTCCATTTAACCTTTAATATATATATATTCAATGAGTTTAAAAGTAATTACTGCAGACAAACTAGAACTCACATTCTAGAAAAGTAGCTTTTATCTGGAGGGTACACTATCTTTCCTGTAATAGCAAAAGTTTAGCAGTGTTCTAATACATTTTTAAATGAAAAATTTTGATTTTGTTTTCCTGTTGAGTGAGGCCTCAATATTTGTGGGAGACTAGGGACAGGCGCCTCGGAAGATTTCGGTTGTGACGGGAAGTGTAGGGCCCCTTCTCCCCCCCTTGCCCAGTGAAGCTCCTTATCTTAACCATATGGAGGAATGTGGCCTCTACAGGTCTTGCAACATCTTCCTTGAGACCCCTGCCCCTCCACCNCTAATGTATTGCAGCTTTGTTAATTATCCTAGAGTGGGAACAGCCTTGCCCTCCCAGCTATGGGTGTGATAAAGAGTGAGCTGGCTGGGAGGAGTCTTAGTTTCACTTGCAGTTTGGTTGGAGTCAGATGGAGTCTTCTGCTGTGCTGTGAAGACCTAGGAACAGGAGTGCCACTGCCCTGCGTGTGCCCAGCTAGGTGATACTTTTGAGTTATAAAAGCAACAGTAGAAAATAGGAATTACAGGATCCCCTCTCCACTGATCCACAGAGAATGGGTTCTTAAAGTCCTCAACTGCAAAGTCATGGATTTTYACTTCAAGGTTTTAACACAGGAGGTCTCCAGTCTGATCCTTGTGTCACCCTAGCCTAAGGCTGTCATTTGTAAAAGTGTACAAAGCAATGCAGAAAAAAATGCAGTTTGAAGAAAAAACAAGTCAATTTTTTTCAGAGAAAAACACAACTGTAATAMGTCATGAAGAATTAATATTAATTTACAACTGTGTGGAAACAAAACAGAGAAATCAAGCCTGAGGCAATGACCCTCCAGATTCACTGTTTATYTTCAGAGATGTTTTTCTTCCTGAGCTCTGTCAAGATATTAGAAAAAAAATATTATTTATTTATTTTGCTTTTATACAAGAGATATTTCTAGTGATTTCAGGGAAAATGATTAGTATGGTTTCATTCCTTGACTTAAGTTTATGGACAGTTTTTTCACCCCCCCCTCCCCCCCCCGTTCTTCTCCAGCTTTTTGTCATTTCTGAACCACTGAGAGTCCTCAGAGCACTACATAGTTGTTTCTTTTCTCTGAAAAGATAAGCACACATAAGCAAAACTGTTCCAGCCAACAGGATCGTTTATATTTTATGTTCTGTGGTTCTTCATGGATCCGATTCTGAAGTAATTCTGTCTTGTTTGGCTCTTCTGCGTCTCTTTGGTAATTTCCTGTTTTGACATGTATTATAACTACATCARTGTATTGATTTGCAGAATCTCTCCTATTTGGAGATGCATAGTCATTACTTGYTTCTTGCAGCCATGATGATGGCTGGAATTTCAAACATTAGATCTTCTTTGAAGACTGGAGGAAAAGTATAYTATCATCAGAGCTGAAATATTTTTCTGGTCAAATGAGTATTATTAAGATGTATGAGCTGTAACRTGACAAATCATCCAGAATACATTTTTCAGCAGTAGAAGCTAATTACACTGATCCTTCAAGTGAGCCTCAAGATTCCTAGAGAGTACTTTTCATTGTTTTTCACTGGATAACTCTCTGTAAGAAACCCTTAAACTTGATATTAAAGTAATGCTTCATAAGATCCATTGTATTGGATAATAAATAAGAGGAAAATTCTGGTGGTCCTGGGAGGTGGGATTTTATTAAGATGATTATTTGGAGAGATACTGCAGCTGTAGTGAGAATTGCAGTTTTGGACATAGTGACTAGCTGCTACTGCTGCTTGTTCTATACTTTTGCCTATTGTTACCTGTTCTCCATTTTTTGAGTGCCATTCAGTTTGGCTTGCTAGAAGAGATCAGTTTAATTAAATGGAGTCTGTTGCTCCAATTTAAAGACCAGTTTTCATACATTAGAATTTTGTAAAATATAAAAACATTTGGAACAAAGTTTTACAACTGATTTCTCTGAATATTTTTTGCTTACAGAAAAAGACAGTTTTATTTTCACTGAAAAYCAGATTAGAAGAATTTCTAGAACTCACTTGATTTTCCATGTTTTTTGATACAAAATTTGGAAAAAAAAGTGGGTTACATTTACATTGAGATTATTTCTGTATTTTCCTCTGCAGTAAATAACCCTGGCACTGATTGCAAGATCCATTCTATACTCTATGTGAAGCATGAAGCCTATGAAAAAAAAAAATTTATAAATAAGTATTGAATGTCTATCTACACAAWAGAGTTTCACAATGAAGTTACGGAAATGACTTCAAATTGGTCAGTTCTTATCCTCTCAATAACTGTTTTTGTACCAACTTTGATGGGGTGTGATGGTTTCTGGGGAAGCCTGCATGTATTTTTAATATGCACTTGATAGCGACAAAGATTTATATGATATCTATAAGGGAAATAAGTGTATTTCTCATTGCTTTTGAAACCTGGCTATCACTTGCCCAGACCCTATAGAARGAATTCTTATGACCTAGTTTTAAACTTTCATGATGTAAATCTTTCTATCTAGTCACTATATGGTCCTTTGCTAGTTGTTGCTTAGCAGAAACGAATCACTTATGGATATGTTTTATCTACTTTAGATGCCCATTTTGACATGAAAATARTATTTTTTAGGAAGTGCATACTTTTTCTCTATTAATTTGAAATAAAGTTTAGGATGACTAACTCAGCATAAGTCTGCAGTTTGTACACTTCATACAAAGTCCACTAAAGGAAATTTATGCACTGTCTTTGCACTTAACAATCTTGTTGCACAGACCTGCCTTGGAACAAGTTCTGTCTTTCTTGCTTGCTTCTGTGATATCCAGAATGATGCAGTTATTTATGCATCTAATTCTATTATTAGCTCCAGTGTTTCTCCCTCTTTTATGTTTGCTGCTGATTGTGAAAGGAGGTAGTAAGTACTCATTTACTAATTGTCTCTTATTAATAYCCATTCCTATTAGTGAAGGAAAACAAGCATTTCACTTCCTCAGTTTTTTCATTTTCATTTCCTCCTCATTAATGCATTGCTCTTGTCACTCAAGGAAGATCTCCAGATAAGAGTTAAAACCAGAGAACTCCAGGAGTGTCATTCTTGTTTTGTAGAAATCTCTTCACATTGCCATATGCAGTCCTAGATATAAAAGGTTTGGCAAGGATGAGATGTGATTTTTATTTTTTTTCCTTGAGGCTCACTATAAGAAAGCAAAATCTGGAGTAAACAGSAAGCACAAATTCTGTTTTCATTTGAAACTGAGAGAGCTTAGCACTTCTGAATTGTTTCAGGTCTACTACATTTCAAACTTAGCTGCACTCCTTTCTGTATGGAGTAGCAAACATATTATATTAGGATCTGTATCTTTAARGTCTTGAAATCTGTTCTGAATCTCATTACAGTAAAGGAGACAATGCAATACTTTGAAACTGTAGTTCAGTTTCTTTGAAATCCCAAAATATTCATAGTTCAAATCTAGAGCTGAGACTGGGTAGAGGAAGATATATGACAAACACAAAAATTACTTCAGCCCTCCATTTGAAAAGTCTGTATTAGATCAGAGAGCTATAATTGGGTCACTGATAACCAGTCATGGAGTAATACTTGTGCAGGTAGGGTTTCAGTCTAAGAGGGATTTTTGCACCTGAGAAGGCACTGGCACCACAGTCTTCTTGGAAAGGTCATCTGGGGCTTAATTGCAGTCATATAATGACCTTTTTCCCAGCTGCCACATTTTGCTGCACCCTCTTGGAAGCAGGTAGCAAAAATATTTTTTCTCACATTTTACAGAATGCTGCTGCAGTAGAGACACCACTACTGCCTTGAGACAAGATAATCTGTGCAAGCAGAAGAGGAACTTAGAAATGTTGCAGTCAGGGAGGGAAAGACAATTTTGCGTGTTCGCACAGGTTTCTGTAGAAAGGAAATATATATAGTGAAGTGCTGATCAGCTGGGTTTGCTGGCTAGATGGTCACTAAAGCTTGGCTCAGAAAATGGGTTGACAGCAMCTACTTTCATTAGAGACTTCTTACCTCTGGGAAATATTTCCGTTTGAACACAAAATCTTTTACAACAAAGGTTATTTTATTTACGGTATTTTAAATCCTTTCCACATTTTAGTGGATTTTTAGTGGCAAGCTAGTAAAGTTGCAAGTGATACAAAATGAAAGCTATG
>CADDXX010000694.1:190232-217419 GCA_902810485.1 Alauda arvensis
ATGAGATTCACACAAATAATATAAATGAAGATTTTTTTTTTTTGAGACTTTTAGATCCTGCGTACTCCCTTTGCATCTGCAACAACATAATTGGAATGGGGACTTATTTAGCACTATTTTAATGGAGCTGATTATTATTTCAGCATATGAGTTGTTCATCACAGTAGGGAGGTCTAACGTAGCATGAAGTGGGACCAGTAAAGTTCCAGGATCAGGATACTCMTGTTAGGTCTACTCCAATATTTTAATGCAATATTTATCAAAAYTTACAGTGAAGGCAAAAAGTGTTCACCTGAGGAGTTAATTTACTATTTTTTCCATATTGTTTAAGTAATATAATAAATACARGAATAATTTCTCTTTAATTTCAATGGCTGTTATCTGGAGGATTTTTTTATTACTTTGAGAAATGTCAAGAATGCATATAAATCTACTATATAGAAAACCTTCTAGAGCCACGTTTTTAATATATAAGCTCACCACCTATATAGGCAGTGAAACAAGAACAGTAAAAATGCAGTTCCCCCTGTTTCTTCTTAAACCCACTATCTTTCACAGAAAACAAATGGTTTCAGATTTTGACATTAGGTCTTTCCTGTTTCTTGATCTGAGTTTTGTTCTTTGGGCCTGAGAGGCAAATCTTCTTTGGTCCTCATTCTGCTGGAAATACAAACTGAAGACCTGGGAAATGATGTTCCTTTGTCCATTTAAAGCCCTAGAAGGGACTCCAGCAATTTCAGTATTTTTAGGACAGTGGGGCTGATTGACTGTAAGAGTAGTAACATTTCACACTGTTAAAGGGAATTTTAAGAGATCGATTTGCTTACATGCCAATTGATTTTAGCTCTATCATCTAAACTTTGTGGAAACAGAATAGAGTCAGAATACATTTGAATGAAGTCCTGAGAAAAAACTCTTCCGTGCTTCAGTTTCTGATATGARTAGAAAACTGTAAATAAAATACAATGATGTGAATGTAGTATAATAATAACAATGCATGGCAATCAAAAATATTCCATAGTATAAACAGCGAGGTTCTCCTGGAAATGGATTGAGAAATGCATCCCATTTGAGTTTCTGCACAGCTTTCATTAACCCCACAAAGCAAACCACCCATACCATAAATGTCACAATGAGGTATGGATGCCCTTTTCTTATTCTATGAACTTATTTCAATCTATGTTGATTTAAAAAAATATTTGTACAGCAGCACAATAGCAATTTGTCATTATACCTTCTGAGAAAGAAAAAAATCATGGTGGTCCAATTTACCAATAAAAGAATAGCCATTTTTTGTGTGTGTGTGTGTCCAGTGGTACATTTTTTCTTTTATTACTGAAACTTGCTTGTAAAATTTTGTATCTATTATCATCTCTTTCTACAAAACGAGTGCCAGTAAACAGCAGAAAATGATATTTCTCCAGTGAGTSGTTTCATAAACCTTAAATTCATTGAGATGTTAGATTTGTTTCCCTTCCTTTCCCTTCAAAATATGGTRCATTATGGGTGGAGATTCTTGCTTTCATTGAATTTTTAAATCTTCCTTGTCAAATAATGCATAAAATTGCTTTTCAGGTTTCTCTTTCAYTTTTTTCTTAATCTCTAACACAAAAATACTTGAGCTATGACTTAGGTGCTGTATATGGCTCCCAGGACAATCCATTTCATTCTGGTYTTGGCATTGCATGCTTGACTTCCAGCTCACATTTTTGGGTCCTGTGTTCAGTGTTGTAGCTGGTAAGTGTTTGGACACAGAGTGACAGAGGATGGGACATCCACAATACCRGTCACATTCTTCCTCATGAACTTCTATAGTATTTGCTTTTCTGCTTCAGGAATTTTATCCAACACGAGAAAGGAGCTAAGAAAACTAGAATGTGCATAAAAGTTGGACGTATAGTGTAGATGAATACCTTGTAATTTTGTAGAGTGGCAGAGCAGAACCCGGACTTCTGATCAAAGAAATAGATATCAGGTGGTGGGGGAACATGACACACCACAGACTCTATTTCTTACTTTGTTTATAAAGCATAAGGACCAGTCTTGTTAAATTATTCCTCACTCAGAAAAATAAGAAGATAAAATCTTGTTTTTTGCTTTCAATTTTTGCAGGTCTCACAACATTTAGCTATTTTCTAAAGCTGTGTCATTTTTYATTTGCAGTCTGCTTGTTTTATTAAGTTGTTTGCTGTAAAAGGAAAGACAGAAAGAAAACACATCTTCAAAAACAGAATGGAAAATGATAGGCAGATTTTTTTATTGTCTTACATCACATGACYTTAAGTGTTTCTGTCTGGTCTCAGATATGATTTCTGAATGTGTGTAACATGTACATCTTCCCTTCTATACATATTCCAATCTATGTTTTTAGAGTTGCTTCACTTCTACTTTCTGAATGCTCCTAGTGCAYACCATTTTCACTGCCTTTCCTGCAATAATTCTACAATTAAAATGTTTTCTTAAARTTGTACGGGCTCCACTATGGCAAGTTTTTAATCATGTCATTATTGTCTGCTCTTTTCACAGTTTCCTCTTTATTCCTTTCATTTTTTTACCTYACTCTATTGTAATCCATCAGTACTGCTGTCTTTCTCCCCATCCTATTCCACTACTTTAAGGCGTTTTTCTTTCTCTCTCCCAGCGAAGTGTATAAAACATAATTTGTCTTATCTATCTCTTACAAAAAAAAATATTTTCAGTCTTTCACTGGAAATAGATTCCCCATGTCAGGGTATTTTCTTTTGTAATCTTTTTTCTTCTCGCTCAAGAAAGCCTCACTACATGCAAGGACTATGTGAGGAAAAAATTACGAGCAAGGTCAGGCAGTCAATGCTTTGTGATATTCTTGGAATGCATATATTTTTGTTCGTTTTAAAATGTCTCATACCTCATTTAAGTTTTATATTAATACACTGTATATTAATACATCCCAGGTACTCATGTATTAACAAAGCTCATTAGGTGTCCTTCTGACAATTTATCACAGGGATAGAGTGGGAAAGGAAAGGAAAATTAATTTTGCAGCAGTGAAGACACAAAATAAGAATCCGATACAATCTGCAGCAGTTCTGAAAGTGAAGGAGTTATTATTACCCCTCTTTTACTTGTGATATGTGTTCTGGAGAAGTGACTTGATTTGCAAGAGGTCACACAGCAGTCTGGTTGAGATGAGGCCTTGTCTTTCTGACTGTTGTTAACACAAAAAAAAATCCTTTGATAATGAAAGCTCATTTTAGTGTACATAAAATTTTTTAATAATATATTGTAAAAACATTGTTCAGTCAAGCTCTGCTAGAAATGCTTATTAGTAAGTTTGCAAGTTAGTATTTAGCACCACTGTCAGATACATTAGTTTTTCACTTTGTAGTAAAAAGAGATGGCATACCACTGTTCTTCTCACATTCAATCTCTAACAGATGACAGATATTAAAATGRAGGAAAAATAAACAGAAATTAATATGAATATTTTAAATAAAAAGATCAATGTGTTTAACCTGATTTAAAATCAAAGGACTGAAAATTAATTCTGAAAGTCAAACACTTTGAACCTTTCCTTTGATGTTCTATGTCAGTCTTTGTCAGTTTTGTAAGTCTAGTAAGCATTCCACTGCATTTACATAGGAGGATGTTGTTAAAAACTGCTGTTTATTTCCTGTGTATTTCTCGTATGATTGTTTCTAAGTACTGAACTAATAGTTCTGAACTAAGATCTAAGTAGAAGACTAATAACTAATCTGATTGTGAAGGAATATCAATAAACCAGCATTTACCCAATAATTGATTTGTTGTAATTTATTTTCTTAACTATTCAGTTTCTTTTAAGTGATGTGTAGGCATTCAAAAACACTATAAATGAATTCCTGAGGCATGTTTGTGSGAGGATTCTAGTTTTGGAACATGAAAGCAACTACAAATATCTATATCACTTAATAGTTCCCAATGTTAAAATTAGATTAATGAATTTCCTAATCAGGGTTAAGGTATTTGATTGCAAAAGGAAAATTTGGAAGGCTAGAGCCCTAAAAATAGTCTTCCATGTTGAACTAATTTTATAAACCTAAATGCTTGGATAACTGAATTTTAAAAAGGTTTTGTATGTCATATGCTGCTTAAAATCTTTGGAAGATTAAATAAWAAACTATTTTTTTAGATATACTGCCTTCCACATGGATATTTTTCTTTTAAATTTCTATTTACRTTCAAACTTGAAGAAAAAAATGCCTGAAATACATCTTATCTCTTTGCCATACTCCACAACTCCTTTTGGATTTCAAACAGATTTAAAAGATAGGTGGCAAAATATTACATAGCTACATAACCTTTCAGTAAAGCTCTTGTAATGTAAATTTGACCTTGGGTTTATCTGGAATCCACATAATGAAAGCTAGAGGTTCTGTGCAAGAGAATAATGAAAAGTAAAGAAATTGAATATAATCCAGATATAGTTCATAATGTAATTGTRCCAAGGCAAATGCCTTGCCATGGTGTGAGTTTAAAACCTCAAATCAAGTGAAGGTCATTTAATAGTTCTAGACATTCCCTAAAAATATCGAAACTTCTATGGATGATTAAGTGAAACMTACATGATTCTGTGATTTCTTCTTCTATTCAAAGATATTTTTAGTTCTAGTTAAATGCTACTTGAAATATTCCCTTCTATAAATTTTATTAAACTTATATGATTTTAAGTTTTTTAGCAAACTGGAAGACTATGAAAAATGTGCTTAAATTTGTTCCAGAAGCAGCTCTGTAAAATCAATTTCTTTTATGTTTATACATTCCTTTTTGCATCATTGTGCTTCGCAGAAAAAAGATAAAATATGTTATTCRTGTTCTTTTTGTATGTTCCTGAACTCTCTGTACGTATGCATTTTTACGTATGTGTGTGTTTTTTTAAAAGTTTAAATATTTTGGTTTTGGTAAGTAAGAATCAATTCTCATATATATGCTATCCATATTAATATAACCCATATCCATTTATTTTAAAAATTGCAGTAAAGTGTTTTGTAAAATAAAGTGGGTGACCAGCACATACTCATTATTATTTACTAATATTCTTATTTTCCAGTGCTAAAGATACCATTCAGGAATGTCAAAATTTAATGAAACTGATTCAGGTGGAATTTGCACAGGTCACGTTGGGTTTTAAGTGAAATCCTATTTATTTCATTAATAAACACAAATACATGGGGAAGTTCATGGTGTGCATTAACTGCAGAGGACTTTGAAATAGGAGGAAATTTCTTAGTTTATTTTAATTTAGTTTTAATTAATTAGGTGCCATTTACAAATGTTTTTGTATGTCACTCGTGTTGTATTCTTAGAGAMATGCAGCTATAGTCTGTGTTATCCCTCAGTGTGACTAGCTAACAGAAAGAAAGTTTATTGCTGAAGTAAGGCAGTTTGAGAGCAGGTAACCTTGGATATGCTGGTATATCAGATATACTAGAGTCTGAATCAAGAAATAAAAATAAACAAAAGAGGAAGTACCAACGGATGAGATCAAGAATTTCAGTCCATTAAGTTATATCTGATAATTATAGCTTCATYAGCAAAATAAGACAAGAATATTGTCGTCAGTTTTATTAGGAAATTTGATGACAAAAATAATAGGTATATTTTAATTTAATATTTCTGGAGTTTAAAAAAAARRWWAAAAAACCAATGAAAACCACTTTATAGCATATTATTTTCAGATTTTTGTRAATAAATTAACAATGGTTAGGCTGGATGGGGTTTTGAGTTACCTGGTCTGAAGGAAGATATCCCTGCCCATTGCAGGGGCATTGAAACCAGATGATCTTTAAGATCCCTCCTGAGCCAAGTCACTGTGTCATTCTATGAAATAATTTAATTTAATTTCTGAAAACTCATTGAAACCCAGAAAGCAAACCATATCTGGGGCTGCATGAACAGCAACATGATTGACAGATCAAGGGAGGCGATTGTCCCCTGCTACTCTGCCCTTTTATGAGATCCCATCTGGAAAACTGTGTCCAGGTCTGGGGCCTCCAACAAAAGAAGGATGTGGACATGCCAGAGCAGGTCCAGAGGAGGGCCATGAAGATTATCAGAGGGCTGGAGCAACCTCACACAGAAGGCTGCATCAGTGCCAGTTCCAGTAATGGAGTATTTGCAATTTCACTAGCTGTTGCTAAATCACCCGAGGATTGAAACAGCAAATGTGGGAAGTCCTAGTAGGGTTCATATTTGAATTATTGAAATTGCCTTTTCCAGAAAGAGTGTTTTCCTTTTCCATGTAACATAGGTTATKATGCAGTGGGAATGTTCATAATTTGGCAAGGGTGCTCTTGGAGATGTGTATACAATTGCTGCACCAATTGTCACCTGAGAAAATGTGTCATTAGGTTTCATATAAGACTTTTTGTAATGGACTGGCTTTGGATATTGATTCTCTTGTGCATTTTTTTTTTTTTTTTGATGGAGGAGAGACTAAACCTGCATTTAAACATGACAGCTTTCCCAAAAGACACAAGAAACTGTAAATGACTAAACCCTTGAAAATGACGTGTGACCTGTTAGGAAAGTATGGATATTTGTCTTGTGAAACACTTCAGCTTTTTTAGAGTAAAACAAGGTTAGCACATATATGAGACTTTATATAAATTTGGAAAAATATAAATCCATATGCTTTCTAAGAAGAGACACTTTATTACAGCAAAGAAAAATGTGTTGATCTACGCTGTAGTGATTAAACCATTTGTCAAATACTGTTACTGTTTGTCATAACATTTACAGGTCACACAAAAGTTTTCATCTCCCAATAGACTCAGGTATGTGAAATAGAATTTATCCCCCTGAATTCAGGAGACTGATTGGAATGATTAAATTTGTCAAATTATATTAAACTTTTCCAAATTCTTTACCTTTGTTCCATCTTCCAAAATACAATATAATTGCCAACCCTTCTTCCTCACCCCCAAAAAACAAACAAACAAAAAAAACCCAAAAAAAAAAAACCACACCAAAATAATAGAATAATCATATAGTTATGGAATATCCTGAGTTGGAACAGACCCACAAAGATCAATGAAGTCCAACTCCTTGCCCTGTGCTGCATCATCCCCAAGAGTCGCACCCTGAGAGAACTGTCCAAAGACTTCTTGAACTCTGTCAAGCTTGCTGCTGTGACCTATTCCAGTGCCCAACCACCCTCTGGGTTGAAAGCTTTTTCCTGATGTCCAACCTAAACCTCCCMTCAGGCCCTTCCATAGGATACTGTCTCTGATCACCAGAGAGAACMATGCCTCGACCTCCTCTTCCCCTCAGGAAAGCCACTAAACAAGGTTCAGTAGAGCTGATTGTATTGCATTTTTCAGGACAACATGGATATKGCTCCTACTCTTCCTCTTTCACTAGATTCACTTTGTGAAGTCAGTAGAAAGATAAGCAGACATGTTAAAAGCAGGGGCCACTCACCTAAACCACTAAAATTAGCTGCATCACACCAACCTCGAACCTCTATATCGACTTTCAGCAGAAGGAATTAGAAAGTCAGGGTGATGAATCTTGGTGCTTAACTTTCTGGCACTGCAGTATCAAGTGTCACAAAAATCTGAAATTCATTGTTGTATTTAAACTGTGACCTTTGGAAAGTCAAATGTTCTTACAGTCTCTGCTGCTGAGTGTATGAGTGTAAGCTCTCTGAAGAAAATGTGGTTGCCTGTAGTTCAGGGTGAAACTTGACCTCTAGTTTTACAGTGACAAGCTTGATACTCAGTCCAGAAATTCGCCTGTGAGATTTCTGGATTGGTTATCTTGTTGGCTTTAGCAACAGGTAAATTGAYTGCTTCAGARAAATAAAAAATAGCTTTTTGTCTAWCATACTAGAGTAGGAAAATACCAARTATTCTATAAGAATAAGAAATGTGCTTTATATTGAAGCAAACCAAAACAACGTGTTCTACTGATGTGCAAAATATATGCCTGATGAAAGTAATTAAGAGATCTGAAATAATATTATGGAATACAAAATACTGAAGCATTAAAATCTATTGTGGTGCTTGCTCCCCTATTTTATTACTATTCCTCAAAAAAAAAAAAAAATTTAAAAAGTAAAAAAAGTTCCTGATATGTTATACCTGTGCTCCATGTTACCTCAGAYGATGACTGAATCTGTATAAAGTTATAACTGTGAAAAATTATCTAGCATGTTTGCTAATTTTGAGGAGTATAAACATGAACATTTATCATTWTTGGGAACAGACACTGCATGAACATCCCAAAACCTGTAAGGCACTTAAGGCTTTGAAGGCTAAGAACAATCAGTACACAATTTCAGTGGGATACTTAGCTATCTGTAGACATTTCAGTGTGGACATGTTTCTCTAATGGATATGAGCTTTCATTTTTCCCAATCAGGAGTAATTTTGAATTCTGCTTTGGGATTTTTTTGTAGTTGTTTTATTGGGGCAGGGAGTGGGGGGAGGGGGGAGGTTGTTTGTTGGCTTGTTTTGTTTTTGTTTTTTTGGGTTTTTTTTCTAGTTAATTCAATCAGGTTTTTTTAGGTGTCTGCTTCAAAACAGTATAATTTGTGCTTTAGTGGTGCCTATTTTCCCTAATAGCTGTAAAAGTAACCTGGGGTACTACCTCAGATGTCACAATCTGCATATGATCAGTGAATTTCCAACAGAATTTTAGGTAAACAGATACATGAACTTATTCAAAGAAATTTGTTTCCTTTTCCTTCCTCTCTTTTACCCTGTRAAAGACCAGTGCCCAGAAATCCTAGACAGTTAAGTGTAGTGTGTACAGACCAATTCTTTATCATATTTACAARCTCTGATTAATAATAACCAAACCATACCAACATGGTGATCATTTTGCGCATTCACAGTGAAATCAGCTCATATCGGACATTCTAGAACTACAGTCTTTTCACAGATGAATTGTCCATGCACTGTACCTCTCTCTGAAATATCCAGCTTCTACAACTTTTGTAACCATGTAATATGGTCAGTTTGGATTTAATGAAGGAGATCTGTGGAATTTTCTACCTTATGGRTAAAAGACAATGTATTTTTTTTGCCTTTTGGAATTATGTTTTATTATGTCCTTTGCTCCAGATGTTAAGACACCCACAAGAACACACTTTTCTTCCAAGATTTTCAGTATGAGTCAGAGTATAATGATGACAAAGAATCAGTCTGCAAAGAAAAAAAATGTCATAGCAAGCAAAATTTATGCTTTAATCAGCATCTCCTTCATCTGCTGTGATTCACACATTTTGTTTCTGCAAAGTGCAAAGCAGTTTTACTGTAAAATAAAATTAGTGTTTCTCACTAGCTGAAAAACAAGTGTAGAAGCACTGCTGAACAGGGTTCCTCCCATTCCCTAGCTATTTCATGACACCAGACAAACAACACAAAATAGAAGTAAAGGTGAAAGAAATGCTTATAAGCTTCCCTTCTTTCCTTCAGATAACAATAATTCTGTGTAGGTTCTATAATAATTCTCTGCTTCATGGCTGATTCCCTCTGACTTGCAATGCTGTGCTATCTTAAAACGTGTTCAAGGAAGTTAACAGGAAACCAGGCCTTCTGTTTGACATATGAGGTAGAGCAAAAACACAAGACTGAGGCAATCTGGTTTTCCATATATTCAGATAGTTGAAAAATTAATATGATTTCAAATGAGRCCATGTATGTTTATTTATATAGAGTTGGTTTTGGTTTTTTTCCCCAGGATCTGCATGAAAGCAGCTTTTGCAACACAAATAAGCAAGGCGTTTTCTGCCTTTCTGTTTTCTACTGCTTGCATACAGGTAAAATGCTTCTTGTGRCAAATAATACCCTGTTAGCATCAATACTCTCCATCCAGCTTGGTTTAGTARGTCTGGGCCCATTGCAGACAAGGGTAAGTTGAACATGCAAGGAGTGAAAGGCATATAATCTCTGTGAGAAACTRTGCCCTTTCTTTTACCAACCTGAAAACCGTTTTGAAAAAAAATCAGCTAAAAATCATGGTTTTTTCAGATTGATTGAGGATGATTGGCAGTATGATGGATTAGTATGTAGAAGATAATTAGGCTTTCTGCAATGCTATTGTAAGTGCTTAAATCCTGGTTTATTAATCCAGAATTGTAGGTAGGTTCACTCTTGCCTTTAGAGTGTTGCAGTTAAAGGAGGGAGGGAGGAGTCAATAAAGCTCTGTAGGTATAAATCCATAAAGATGACAAGATAGTACAATAATGATAGTATCTAGTGGCTACAGTTAATAATAATGACACTAATWATAACCTTTATATTTCTTAAAGTGAAAAAAAGCTACATGTAGCATGAAGCTCATCTTTGTAATTGTCAGTTAAGGAGGTTAAGACAGGTATTGAGCCATGTCTTTCTCATTTTCCATCCAAATGGATAATTATACATCTGGAGAAATATATAGGAACTAGGGTTAAGATTTAAAGAGAATTTTTAATTCAGATTGTGATTTTTTTTTTAATCTAAGTGTGGAATAATGATATTTCCTATGACAACAACTGCCATGAGGATTCCTTATTAATCTGAAAGATATTACCAAGTGGTAGGTAATAAGGACAGTCAATCTTTTACTAAAATGGACTAAAGCTGAGTTATTATCCAACTGGCATATAACTCCTTCAAAGATAGAATTCAGAGTATGTTATCTATAATGGGACAGTCAAACTATTATTCTCAAATACTGGAATTTCAGTTTTTATGTATATTTTATCCTTAGGAACATGGGAAGCACCCTACTGTGCACTGATCTCTCACAAAGCTGGYTGAGGTATTCAGCAATACTGGTACATCCAAGGAGGGCAATATAGCAAAATATGCACAAGAAATTATATTGGTTTCAGGGGAGGGTTGAGAGGATTAATATATAAGAAATAAAGGGAAAAAATGGTTTAAGTTCTCTTCAAATAGTTATTTTAACCTGAGACTTTAAACCCTGAGGCAGAATGCCAGATATTGACACTGGCAAAATGTAAATCAGCTCAAAGAAATTTTGATAAGCTCCTAAAATTGCACCTGTCTCATTTGTATTTTATYTCAGTCATAGCACCTCAAACAAATCATCTGGCAATGCAAGCACCTTTAAGATTTTCTGAGGAACAGCATTTACGTGAAGGTCACAAACACAGTTTTAAATGATCTTAATTACAGGTATTACCAAAGTACAGAAATACTAAGAAACTTCTCTCTGTTTACTTCTGTGTTATATAGACCCACAGGGGCACAGAAAAAAATTCACATTTAAACAGTTTTCAGTCTAATTTACTTTCAATCGGAACCAGGGAAAGGAAAGSAAAGCTATTATTTTCCTTTTCTGTGCACAGGTGGCACATTTTGTGATATAGTGATTTGGAAAGGATGGAAAAACACTTCAAAACTTAGCGTAGTGATGAAGGATTTTGTCAGTAGGTGGGATGTAGGAGACATAGAAAAAGCACTTCCACACAGGCAGAGAATGTCTTGGGATACAAAGCATTATTGAGATTCAGTACTGCCTTCTGATCCATAGGAAAATTCAGGAAAGGCATTGCAATGCTAATTGTCCTTTACAGCAGTTTGTTTTTGGTGGTCTCAAAGGTACCTTTGAGCTAATCAACCCCTTCACACTTCTGCTGCATCTGCTGCTTCATTCATGCCTGCTAGAGGTGCAGCACTGAATTCCACATTTATGCTTGCAAGGTCAACAGAGTTGTTATCATGCAGCCAGTTCATTAGACASTTGTAAAACCTATTTCAGAATGTAATCCAAAGTAAATTCACTAAATRCAAAAGATACAAAAGAGGGGGGAGAGTGAGACGTATAGAGGAAAGCTGGCATTGTGAAAAATTATGTGCTGTCATGCTGTGGGGCAAAGCTGCTTGCAAGTGCATCTGGCCATCAGCTACAGGTGATAGCMTCTAAAAATGGAGAGGCCAAATTAAGAATAAGAGTACATTTACATAAGTTCATTACTAGCCAAGAAATATATTGCAAATATTTTTAAATCTAATGCAGTTTGTTGAAGCCAGAAAAACAGATTATGRTTTTCAGTTTATTTATCTATATTTATTTGACAACCCTGAAATATTTTCTTGTATCACAAAACACATTTAAGTAGAGTTGTGAAACATTTTCAGACTTTTCTTCTTTTTAAAATCTTTCTCATATAAACTATGCATTCCAAATAATTCAAAAATTATTAATTTTAGGAAGATATGCAAATTTAATATTTGGGGGAACTTGAAATAAATAATTCAAAATGAAATTTCAGCTTAATATTAATAAACTGTGGAGGGGAAAAAAGTCTTTTGAAAGGATCACATTGTCTTTGTTAGATTTTAAACAGACTCCTGAATAGATTGCATGAAGTTAAATGTCTCCTTTTTGAATAAAACCTTTCAATTGAGTTGGCTTACTTAGAAGACTAAATTACTTTCACTCATGAAAATACTTTATCTTAGACTTTTTCTAAAGGACTACCAATATTGCATTCTCTAGGAAGTGCATTTATAACAGAATACTGTTTTAGAAATATTTTTTATGCAACCTACAGACTCAGAACAGCTTGCTAGCATTATCTAATCAAAAGCTCAYAATTCCCTTGTGAGAGGTAAGCATTAAATTCTTATTTTACAGATGTAGATAGTGAGCACAAGAACCTTTGCTTTTGCCCAGAGCCACTGATTCAGGTAAAGAATAAGAACAATATTTAGAAGTTTCTGGTGTCTGACCACAAGTTTTTTCTAATAACATGCTGACCCAGATGGAAAAAAAAAGTAATTTCTTAAAAAATAAAACTAATGATTTTCTTTCACTTTAGTGATGGTAGGAGTTAAATAATTTGATAGGAAGTTTATAGGAAGCTCATAATTTGTAAGACTAAYGTACATATTTACTCACAGTTTGTAATTTCACTGAATTGTGAATCTTCTTTGTCTTCAATAGGGAGGGAAAGATTAACTTTTACTAACAGAAGACACCAAAAAAGACTAAATACTCTGAATTGGACATTACTCAGTCTGTCACATCATTTATTGTTCTCTATGACATTGATACCTTACCCCTATACCTGAAATCTGTATGGAAGAGAAGTCAGGAAAAAAGAAAATGCAAGAAACAGGGAGTAGCCGTAGCATATGCATCCTTCTAGGGTTTGCTACTAGCTTCACTTGAAAACAAGGGAATGAGACAGATCATGAGAAAAGCAGTCCTGGCTCTATTCATAAACCTGCTGGAACCCCAAGAATATTAGGAAGCTGGAAAGGTATCCTTTTAGCAGGTTTTAAGTTTCCATTTCACAGGTTGAATATCTTTGAGCAGCTTGAATAAATCTAAAAAGCCCCTCATTCAATCTTTTTATGTGCTAATAATATACAGACCAAAGCCAAAATCTTTTTATCTAGGTACTGTTTAGCAAAACAGACCTACATAGTTCTGGCCATCTTTAACTTCGGTCTAGGAAAAAAATAGGCTAATCTCAGGTAGGAAAACAGAAATTCAAAAGCAAATGCATCTTTTTTACTTTAACAGGAGTTATCTTGTACCTGCAGATGGCATTGTTGATCTTCCGCAATTTTGCAAACTGCCTGAGTAACCCTGTATGAAAATGCACATCCACACACTCAGAGGCAGCTGGGCAGAGGTACCAATACATAGATTAAAATAAAGATCTACAAAAACAGTGATAATGGCTAGGAAAAAAAATGCACTAAAAATCTGATTGGCATGTTAGTTAATTAAAATTAACAAGAAGGAAGAGCTTAAGGTCACATTAGGGATTACTTTCTGTGACAACTTTTCCAGAGTATTTCACTGTGGGAGGAGGTTAACACCCAATTTATTCCTAGTCAAATAACTGTATTTAATCTATTGATGGCATGAGCTAATGAAGGACAGGGTGACACAGCAAACTGATGAATAGATAAATCAGATAAATGCATGAGGCTCAGATTTAAAGGTCATGTATGACACTGTATACCTACTTTGTGAGTACAGCAGTTAACAGTTCCCTCTTGCCCACTGGTAGTCTGACAAGGTCGAACCTTGATTACTCTGCTTTTACAAGTTTATGCTGAGGGAGATGTTAGCTTGCAGGAAGTTTAAAACCTGGTATATTGGGCAGTTAACAGTAATCTTAAAAATCCTGACTGGATCCATCCATGCACTATTTTACATTATTGGATTACTGTTTTGTACATTACTGGGCAGTTATAAACTGCTAACAAATCAGAGCTGCAGTATCTACATCATCATAAATGACTGCTAATCAAGAGACAAGATGTGCTGTAAAACATCTCTCATCCTCAAAGCATCCCTTCAAAAACTTCAAAGTTAACAAATTCCCTTCTTCTGTTTTTTTTTTTTTTTTTTTTAAGAGAATACCCTCAAATTTATTTTTTTTTTCTTGTAGCAGATAAGAGAGAAAAAAATTTATATCCTTATCTGACAGGAGGAAAGCAGCTTCAGGTTTGGATTTACTTTGAGAATTGCTGGTATCCTATGTTTCAGGATTTCTTCTTTTTCAATATTTTATCTTGGAGCAACTCCCAAAAGTCTCTAGAAGACTATTTCATGCCTAAAAATTTTTTTGCAGTGCATGTTTCTGTAATTAGTATTCTGCCCACACTGGTATTGAGAAAGAGTTCTTCAAACAATATTGCTGATGATGCATAAGACTAAACCCAAAAATAAATAGAATTTTATTAGACAGTTCACTACATGAATATAATTTAGAGAATTAGGAAACAATAATATTTGACTTTGAAGTGTTAATTTTGCAGAGTGATTTGAAGAGTAAATTTGGGAGGGTTATCTGCCATTGAAAGTCTTTGAACGCCCCTTAATTCTTATAACTGTTGGCATATGCTACAGAACTTGCAACATTTTGCTTTTTAGGTAAATAAGAGAAAACGGTCACTCTACAAAGAAGAAACTTTGCCAAAATTAATTTATCATTTGAAGACAACTTTTCTCACAATTGAGTAATTTTTATAGATACGTGGAGGCTGAAGACATAGACTAGTGCTATTCAAACTCCCTGCATTAAGTACATTCCTGAATATACAAATGGATTGCATAAAGGTGCCTTGAATTTTCAGAGAACTGTGGAGATACTTGCATCTCTCATTGTCTTCAGCTTATTTCCTTTCTCCTTAGCTCCTCTCTTCATGAGAAGAGAAGCAGAGCTGTTGCACAGGAAATGTCACGGGTACATGAGGGGTTTTTTTGTTGGGAAGGCTCTCAAARAACTTTATGGATAGGATGCACTGTAAAAATATAAAGAAGAAACTTGCCAGATTGCTCAGTCTCTGCTAGTTGCCAAGTAATGATATTCATTTGCAGATTTATGCAGAGTCACTAGTGAAAGGGTGATTATGTACAATCTGTCTTTTTACCTGGTCTTTCTTTGTACATAGTTACAGCACTAAAATAAATCAGGCTAATGAAGAGAATCATGTTTCACGYACCTTTTGAGAGGCTTAAATCAACACCTTTGTTGACTCTTAGGTGAAATCTTGGAGYATGTGTTTTATTGGTGAAAACCAAAAAATACTGGTTTGGTAATCCCCATTGTACAAATTCTAGAAGATGTCATTGAGAGAAAATGTTAGACGTTCACATACACCTTGAGACACRATCTCTCTTAAAAAAATCTGAAAAGGTTTTAGCTGAATCACACAATAGAATTTGACGTGTACATTAAAAATGCAGTGCAGTAATTTGTAAATTCACTTCTGAAGTGTAGTGACAAAAGGGAGAGTGAAGAAATTAGAGCAGTTTAGATAATTTTATTTTTGTCGCTTCAGTTAAAACAACAGCACATACGCTGTGCTTTGGACATGAAAAAAACCTAAGTTCTGTATTGCTCAGCCATGGGGGGAAGAATCAGTGCTCTAATTTGAAAAGCAGGTACTGTAATTTAAGAATGTGTGATGTCATTACCAAGGAAAGTAAGCCAAAAACTGCATAGTACAGAAATTGGTGCTGCATCATGCATTGCTAGATTGCTACTCTAAACATAAGGTCCATAAAAAACCAGAAATTCTAAATGTTTCTTTAGTGCTGATTTAGGTTTCTCATCAGTCATTCTTGCAATAAAATAGTATCAAACTACACACCACATTTCAACTAGGTACATTGTACTGATTGTGCAGCTCTGCGACCGCCATAGAGCTCTGTACTGCCAACAAGTACTGATTCCACTGTAAGACTCATTCAAGAGACATGTCCAAATAGGAAATTTCTGCTGCTCCACTTTGTGCTGTATCCCTTTAGTATTAAMAGGACCTTACTTTGTCCTCAAAAACTGTGAGCAGAACAGAACAGGACTTGCAATGAGGAAATAGAAACCCAGGTTCAGGGCTATATGCAAGTAAGCTTCAGAAGAGTAATTTTGAATACCCTATTATTCATGATTTACATTTCTGTGTAAATCTTTCCAAGTGTCTCAGGTTTTCTGCAGTGGTGTCCACACAGTCTCAAAACCCCATGCTTTTTCTCAAGGATATAAAGTGTTTAYGGCTGATTTCAAATACTTTCTTGAATGGATTATGTATTTTGGAGAAATCAGGTACAGAACTTGTTTTTGTTATGCCTTCACATTTGTGACATATGGCATTTAATAACCTGACTGGGGTTCAGCCTATCAAATGTGCAACAAACCATGACATAGCATCAAAACATAAAGCTAAAATTTTAAACATGTTCTTTGTTGGTACAAGCTGGACACAAGCATTGAATTCCAAACAGAGTTGATAATAATACTTTGCTTCAGTCACTGCAGTATTTCATAAATTCTTAATTTGGATTATTTAAGAAATTTAGATATGTTTCTGTAGAATAGTATCTCTTGTTTCCCAAGGCAGCAGAAAACAGCAGTGTCAATATTTGCTAAGATTTCTTGTTAATATCTAGAATTTTGTGGAACTGCTGAAACAGGTTATGAATTTTAAAACTAAAATAATCTGYTGGCCAGTGCATGTGAAACAGTGACAGCCTTGTCAGTGATTATTTTGCAATAGTCTTTATTGTAAGCAAAATATAGCCAGGAAAATTAAAACCAAAACAAATCAGCCAACCAACTAAAMAAATCCACACAAAACCCATGCCCAAAATAAACTAAAAAAAAATCAGCTGAAGAAAAAATCCTCTTATATCTATGGAGAACCTTACTCATGTTCTAAGCCTCACAGCCAGCTAATATATTTTTGTTTAAGCATGAAACATGAGGTATAAGCTCCTGGCACAAAAGTTCAGGACTGAAAAAAACTATCAGTCTATAGTGAAAGAAATATTCTTGCATTCAGAACATTCTGAAGTTACACTTTTGGAAATTGCAGTCCTTCTTTGCCCTTTGCCTGGTGTAGAGAAAATGATCTTGTAAAGCTAAATCTTTCCTTTTTACTTCCTTTGCTTCCTACTGTCCCTTAAATATTTTCCAGAGCTTTGGGTTTAAATCWGTCTTTAATAAAATAGTACAGAATATTTTTTTACCTGGTGGTTATGATCTCTTGGAAGTTAAATCAGGATACTTTGAAGAAATGATGTATGAATTTAAACATCAGTAMATCATAGATTTAATTTTCACATGAAAAAAAAATGCTGTTTGCAAAACCTTTGTTAAACTCTATTTTATATAAAGTTGCATTTTATCTAGTCTAAATATCTCCATGTCATCCAAATTCCTTAACAATGCCTCACTTCTCTAATGAAAGTGCATAATGCTTTTTGAAAATATTTGTCCCATTTCTGCTCTTGCCCGGTATGAACATTCATTATTATTTTCTTCTAAAATGAGCATGGCCCACTTAATTGTCTAACAAACTAACTAGGATTTTATTTTCTCATTTATCTCTTKTCAAGGTTAGTATCTTGCTTCCCTTGCATTCTATTTCCTCAGTGCTGGCACCATATCCCAATGTTTATTTAATTTGCCATAAATTCACAGAAGTTAAAGAAAAAAAAGRCCTATCAAGTTACTTTGTCTGCTTCTGTGTCCATTTGGGATTGATCCTTATTGTTCAATCACAAATGTTTTGATCAGTTTAAGATCAGTTAAAATGTTCCATGTGCTGAGGTTTCTAGCATTTATTACCTTTGGGATGGTTTTTTGTTGTTTTTTTYCTGCAGTCGGATAGATTTTTCTTTCAGGAAGTTTTATTAAATGTTCTTGGTTTCAAATTGGCATATTCCCTTTCACTGAAATGTGGTCTTATTTTTCTCTCTAGCTTTAGTAGAGCAAATTAAATCAAGTCAAAGACTCTGAGTCACCTCATTTCCATTTAAACACTCTGTTTCCTTTGAACACTTAATAGTCTGAATTACAAAGCCTAGATCCACGGGTTTCATTTTTTATTTTGTAATAGAATACTCTCCTGTACTTTCTTGTATTGTCAGTTGCTCCAGTTATATTCTTTACAAATGTACTGTCCTTTATTTTCATTGATTTTACAACCACTTTATCTCATATACCCTCTGCAACTGTTTGAGTTACTCAGATTCACAACTCCCAACTGGACTTTGATAGTAAGCACTATTGCAGTCACTCTTAAAAGGGAAAAATTGAGTTCAAAATTCCAGAAGGTGTTAATAGGGCTTTCCAAAGGTCTTGTGCTGAGAACTATTCAAAAGCTCTAAGTAATTAGCAGAGAAAGCTAAAAAATCTGGGTAAATTTTAACAGCAGAATACAAATTATATTTATCTTTTGAAAATTAGTCCTTGTTTAAATCCCTAAAGATGTTTCAGCTGTGCAGTTAAACTGAAAAACTTCCTTATCATCCTCTGCTTAGTCTGCGGTCCTTTAACCGGGTACAATTTAAAAGGGACAATACAGTTATTCCCCAAGAAAAATTGAGTGACCTCTATAAACATAAGGACCAGGATAAAAGAAACCTCATAGAGTTTGAAAAGGGAATGTGAAGGAGGTTTTGCACCCTGCTTCAGAATAGGCTTTGAATCAATAGGKTGAATACTACTACTGGTGTTGGTATTCAGGGGAGGTGTTTGTGGATGCCAGACTAAMWATGAACCATCAATGTGCTCTCATGGCAAATAACACAGGCCACAGGCTGCATTGCTTTGGTAGGGCTGTGGTTTGCACAGCAAGGCTGTGGTTATCATCTTTCAGTCACTGACAGTGAGGCTGCAATGGGAATAGTAGTAGGACACCAGCTGAAGAGAAACAGAAACTGGGAGGAATCATGTGGAAGAATAGCAAGGTATTTAAGAACCTACAATAATGTATGATGGAGACACAATAAGAGTGCTGTTCTTGTTTAGTCTGATAGAGAGTGAGAGGCTACAGGGTGATCTAACAGTTCCTTTTGCTTGCCTAAAAAGTTGTTACAGTAATGATGGATCAAAACTTTTCCCAGTAGTATCTGGCAAGAAACAGTAACAGCAAATTATTGCTTGGGATTTACAAAGTAGTCATTAGGAAAAAGCTCACCATCAAGAGGGTAATAAAATTGAAATCTTTGTCCTGACAGAGAGGAGAATTAGCCCCTGGAGTTTTGCAAGACTCATCTAAACAAAGTTGTAGCTCACCCAGTCTGTCATTTGCAATAGGTCTCTCCACTAAAAGAGAACCTCCTCGCATCATTTTTCATCTAACGTTTTTGTGATTCTAAGGAATTCTCAATTCTGTGATTCTGAGAAAACTAGGAATCAGAATGCTAACAGAAACAAGGTGATGTTTCCTGAGCTTTTTGTTGGAAAGTATTTTCAGTGTGTTGTCAGCACGCTTTTGTCCTGACTTATGTCTCTGCATCTCCTTCCCTAAAGTAATGGCCTAAAGTCTCTGTATTGCTAAACTGATGGTCTGTCTTGRGCATCAATGGATGTGAATTTATTTGTGCTTGTTTTTTGCACAGAGTTTGACTTAAAACAAGTCAGCAAAACATTGCTGCCAATGTGGACCTTAACCTTGACTATAACCTTCTTGTTCCTGTTGGTATCTTTAGCTTTCCACATAATTGTACAGGAAAATGTTGCAATTGTGGATCATAACAAATATTGTTAGTCAAAAGCAAACTGAATTAAGAGGCTACTTGGCTCACCAAAACCTTTTAAAGAACACTTTGCTCCCTCAGACTTATTATCCATTTCTACTAGAGCCGTTAAAAGTAATATTCTCATTAACTTCAATAGTTTAGGATAAAGCTCTTGTAGAGATTMATTAAAAAGTAATAATAAGTTGAAGAATGGGTCAACAAAATTTTGTCCTTTAAATTGCTTGTCCTCCTTTTCTCTTCTAGCAATAAATAATATTGAGTTTCCTAAACACAACCCCAAATGTCAGCTATCTTCAAGAAGAGAAATCTGCATATTTTGAATCAGAGAAGAATGTAAGGAAGGACAGTATAGATACTTTTCTTATTTGAGAYAGGTGTGAACTTTGAGCACTACAAAGCCAATGGCAAGATGGTCTYAGTGACCAGCAGAGGAGTCATATGTTTGATTAATTAAGACTGACACATGTGTAGAACCCAGAGTCTGGAGAAGGTTCTGTGATGAATTTCACAGAGCTGAAGCATATGGAAGTTGTAAATATCTGTTTGTTCAAGGGCAGAAAAAAAGGTTTGCATTTTTTAAAGAATATTTTTCTGTAGTGAGTTTGSAGATTTTTAATATCATTTGGAGAGATTAATAGGTTAGCTAAACTCCTAATTTCACTKTTTAGTGAAAATTTTATATTCCTGCTTCATGTCTGCAAAAGTAAGYTACAAATCCGGGTATCATACTATATAATGAAAAGGTAATAATTTACTAGGTAACAGAAATGTATCATCTTCTACAGTCTCAAAATGTTCTATAGGTGTTGGATAATTAATAAGCAGAAATAACATGTAAGGTAATAGCAAAATATAAATCTATCAAGGCAGAGACTCTAAGTGACTTTCCATAAACTGCAGAGAAAGTAATTTTAAGAGCCAAGATTAAAAATGTTAAAAATTTGGCTTTTTGCCCTGTACTCAGTGTTCAGTCTATGTAAGATTTAAAATTCAACTAGTATTTTAAAAAGAAATGAAATCTTCAAGGTTTATATATTCAAGGTTATTCAACTGTTTGAAATTACATTGATTTGAAATATAATACAAAATATGATCCTTATCACATATTTATTTTGAGGAAGGTTTTAGTAACTATAACTTAAGTTTTAATTTCTTAATATATCTGGTAAGAAATCACAGCATACAAGCAACATTTTCGATAATTTCTTTCTTTCACTTGTCTCCATCAAGCTCTAAAACACCACTTTCCTTCTAAGGAACCTTTTCTTTTGGGTGACACTGAGAGCCCTCAAGAATTAGAAGAGGATCTTTGAGTTCTTTAAAATTTTAGACATGGTTCTTTAGCTTGCAAAAATATGTCCTATTCAGGGATTATTTGTATCAACTTTTCACTTCATGCTTGCTGTGGAAAAGAAGTGGATGAGAAGCTTCATAAAACTGCTCCAGCATGATTTCTTTCCATGGGCTGGTCGCAGAACAAGCTTTTACACAGAGTGGTTCAACTGYGTCTAGGTGKCCCTGTTTGAGGAGGAAACTTGTAACTGCTAACCTCCAGGGGTTCCTTACAACCTCAGTCATTCTGTGATTCTACACAAGTGCCATTTTTTATTTAAAACTTAAATAACACCAAAATACCTTTGGCTTTTAAAGAGGGGGTTGGGGTGGGATTTTTGGGGGAGTGAACTCTGACAGTTCAGAAAAGACCTCTATMATCTGTATTTTAATGTGGGAGACCAGAGTATTCCTCTGGGTMTCCTGAATGGGTAACAGTTAAGACAAGRGAGTTTAGCTCACACAGCTTGYTTGAAAGATAGCATTAGCTTTGATTTAACAMTTTTCTTTCTATACTCCTGTTTATCAAGCTACCTGCACAAAAGCCTTCAAGCTCTTGAAATGATAAAGCTTCCTGTGATTTTGATTCTTATTTTATGAGCTTTTGAGATGCTTTTCCCAGCAAAAGTTACATGTTGCCTAYGTCTTTTGTAGTTTAGATTCTCAGTGTGAAAAGTACCTTCCACTAGCTTTTAAATCAAAATTACCACCAGTGTCAGATTCCTGGCAATCACAGCAATTCAATTATTTCCCGATAGCACAGTGACATATTCTCCTGACTATGTTTTCATTAAATACCTAAAAGCTATAAATCCCAGCAATTTGTCATTCTTCTGGGTAATAATCTAGAGTGTGTCAGAAAGCTTTTAGTATTTTGTTATAATAATAACTATATTTATTTTTCAGTGCTTCATAGTAATGATCTATATATAATGTCCTCCAACACAAAGATTGAGACTTGGTACAGTGCAATTGTAGCTGTCTTGTATTACTTAGGCACGTTCATAATTTATCATCAATTTCTATTCTAAATATCTATGTGTAATAATGTGCCTCAAAGACTGCTTTGGTGAACTTCCCAGACTGATGAGACCAGCAGCAAATACTGGCTTGACAGCAAAAGGGTGAGAATGCTGCTTGCATGTATGGTGCCTTTTCTTTCTAGCACTGAACCTAAAAACAAACCATAGCCACTCACCTGTTTGGTCCTTCCACACATGTGCTTTACATGTGCTTATCCTATCTGCCATCTGCTTTTCCATTAAGTAAAATGAGATATATTGACAAAATCCGAATTGTAGTCCATACTAGATATTTGTGAACACATTAAAAATGTTATTTTATTTGAGTATTAATTTTTGGTACCTCTAGGAATTTGGCTTATCCCATTTTTTTGTTGCTTGGTTTTGGTGACTGATGTAAAAGACACAAATATTGCTGTTATCTAATAGGCAATTTCTTCTCCAGATGGTTCTCTTATTAGATGTCTTTTTTTRTTTATACATAAACATTTCATTTAGCAGTGAATTATTCTATATATTTTCTCCAGACATTTCATCTTTGTAGCTGCAATGGGAAATTTTGCTTTTTAAATTTCTTAGATTAATATTCAATAACAACCGACTTTTTTTTCATTATTTATTTMTTTATTTCTAAAACACTCACACTTGTATTTGACAGTGAAGTAATCTTAATTTGTTCATTTGTTCTACTACTCCCACACTATTGTAATTCAGCTCCCATGGAGTGTCAGCAGAAATCTATTTATCAGCTGCATCTTGTTCAACATACCATTGCAGGGTTCCTAAACAGCAACAACAAAAATCACATTCCATTACTTTCTATCAGACATTCATTGGCTCCCAGATTGCAACAAAAATTGTTTTTGTGGCACTGTCTGTGTCTTTCTCTTCTCTTACTTTTACTACCATATGTTTTTTCTTCACTTTTAATCRACCTCAGCACATTCTGAACAAGCAAAATCCAAATTTCTGTTTACCCCCTACAGCCTATGAATGAATGTCTCCTTTCTATGTAGTTTTTAYGTACAGCTTGGCTGTAAGGAAGTAGTATGTGTATATACAGAAATATATTACGCTGTCTATTTGTTTATGAAGGTAAACGATGCGGGAAAGGAGTAAAGYGGGGCAAGAAAAGCTTCAAATGCAGAGAAAAACTGAAAGGATGAAAGACAGGAAATATAACAAGGCAGATACCCTTTGTAAGACATTCCATGAGTAATAAACACATTAGTATGGTCTGTGCTACCATTATTTCTGCCCCCAAAACATCCTCAGTAAAGAAAGTTTCAAGCAACTTTAAACAGAAGGATGATTTCAAGAAGAGCAAAAAGTTATAATCAGCACATTTAATCAATGCTTCTGAGTATATTTGCAATAGAGGACACTAACTGTTTGACACAGACAGGGAGAATACTTTATCCTAGATAACTGCAGAATCTGTGTGGCAAAAGGATTACATTAATTGGGGAGATTTAGAAGAAGCAAATCTCCAGGATCAGGCAGAATTCAAGCCAAGTTATTTACAGGACAACAGAACTAATGTCATTCACAATGGAGGAGATCAAAACTGAAGGTCTCTAAAGACTARGAAGGTGAAATAAGGAAGCAAAAGCAATACTATAAATTCCAGCCACTGAAATACGAGTCTGATGAGCAGAAACCAGAACTGCAACTGTGTGCAGAGTCTGAAAGGAATTTTACAAAGAAAATAAAGCAACATTGAGGTTGGAGTTATGTTGATTTTCAAGTAATGCATTCACAAAAAAAAAAAAAAAAAACCAAAAAAGGACATTGCTTATTTTATCCTACCTGCTTATTATTATGTCAGATTACTTGTCTTCTGGTGGAGACAATGTCAGCATCCACACAGAGTGCCTCAGAAATTCTCTGCATGAGACCTTCCATTCACAAAACCCAGGAGTACCTGAARCCCAGCCCTTAACACAATTTTGATATGATGGATATCTCAAACATTATATTAYGTAGGATCAAGATCTGTTGTTTTTAGGCTATCAGTATTGTTTCACAATAAGCAACATATAAGGTATTACTTTTAAATTTCAATCCATTCGATGGAATTATTCCTCAAGGAAATCAGCTGCTGTTACTATGCATCACCATTTTATTTCAAATTCATAAATCTGTATTGATTTTCTGTGGCATATAATATTTGGGTAATAGCTCAAACAAAATCCATCTGGCATAATCAGCTGGGGATGCTGAATTTAGTGAATCAGACTGAAAAGTTACAATATGCTGTGTCAGAAACAACATGTCAGCTATTCAAGAGGTAATAATTAAAGGCACAAGAGGAAAGAGGAATAAATAATATTTTAAATAGAAAAAGATGAAGCAACAAAACAGAGTTTATTGCATAAACGTATGTACACAATAAAGGCCTAGGTTTGAGGAAGCAAGCATTTAATAATTAATAAATATAAGAGCTGGCTCTTGATTTACATGGCCAAAGAAGATATTTGTTATGTCATATAGAGCGGGGAGATATTGCTTGGACTTCCTAACCTGTATWCTAAGTAGCAAAGTGAGTCCTGTAGATATGTGATATTCATGAAATTCCTCACTGGAAGGAATATCACCATGTTTGCTTATAATTTAATCTTTAGTTCAATGCTAAAGGCAGAAAAATAAAAATACATCTAGAGCAGTTAAAAAACCTTCTATTAGAGCTCAKAAAAATACATTTGTCAACTATCACCCTCTGGATTCTTTTTAGGCAGGAGTGAATATGTAATCTTTACTTYCTAGGCAGTTTTTGGCAAAATGAAGTTCAGGAAAATTCATCTGTTAGTAAATAATGAGTAAGGAAAATCAAASTACTTTTAATTTTCCTCTTTTAAAAAATGTAGCACACACACAGTTAATCATATAGTAAGGCTGCTGTCACAACAAAAGTTGGTAAATTATGATTTTGGAAAGGTGTAGTTARGGGTATGAAGYTAGTCATTCCAAGGTTAGATAAAAYGCTCAAACTAAGAAAAGAATGCAAGYACCTTYCAACCACAATGTCTAATCTTAACACTATAAGAGCTTGAGGTATTGGGAAATTAAGATCTCTACTGACACAATATTCCTCTGCTTTCATCCCAGATGTCAAATTAAAATAATTTTTTGGATTATCCTTATAGTAAAAGAAAAAATTTTTCAACTTGGTTGCCCAATTAAATTTAGTTCTGCTCCTTTTAACAGACATCCTCAAATTTTTATTCAAGTATTTTATACAAAAAAAGAGTAAACCCAATATATTGCATTGCACCATTTAAATCAGAAAATCATATTGAATAGTATTATTTTCAGCATCATGGTTGGAGACTGCCATCTGTCCTCTGTTTCATGGGGTTATCAGGAGCTTTTGAGAAAATATGAAAACAAGACAGAAGCATTGAACCACTTTCATTCTGAATTGGTTTTGCAAGTAAAGAGCCACAGTTTATGATTCTAAAAAGTCAGTTTGATTCATTATAAAAAAAAAAACAAATAACTGAACAGCAAGCTAACAGTGAACAAAAATTCTATTGAAGTTAAAAGAAAGCTTTACTACTGATTATAACAGATGTAAGATTTAACTCAGTAGGAACAGGGTTTCTCATACTGAAAGTTAGTGCAAGATTTTTTTTTTGGGAACTATAAGTATTTGTTATAGAATTGTTATATAAAATTTAAATCAGAGCCTCAAACTTTGAGCATGCATACTTAGGTTGAAAATTTTATGAGTTCAAAGATTGCATATTTTCTTTGCTGGAATGTTTCAATTGAAGCAATATTTATATGGAAAAGTACATAAATTTTGGTTTTCAATTTAAATTAACAGCTGAGTACACACACAGAAAAATATACATTGTTTATTAAAACCAGTGTGTTAGTTCTCAATTATTGCATTTTTAATACACATCCTTGCTTCAGAACATTAGTTCAGAACTGAATGTTAACTCAAGGGCCTATTTCCCCCATATAATTCAGTAGTATGTTTGAACTRCATAAAGAATCTCTGAGCAAGCTGGTACATCCACACTGAGTAGCAGTTAAATAACGTTCAAAGGCAAAGATAATTAGCAATTCTGCAGCATTGGTTTGCTTGTAGCTTTTTAGTACTTCTTGATGATGCTTCATTGGACAGACATCAAATACACCCTAAAAAGGTAGATTTTGGAAAGGGTTCTGCATAATTTTTGTAAGCTAAATGCATTGTTTGAGCACACAATTAATTTACAGTCATATTTAGAACTCATCTTTTTTACTTGTATACTTTGCATGTCCTTTATTTTAAAACACATCTTCATGTACAGAATTGGCACCAGAGTTAGAGTGTTAAAAATGAAGCATAAAAAGTGCAGTCTAATGTGCTTGCAAATGAGGTTTCCCTCTGCTGAAGCCCAGACAAGTTCAGGTGATGGTACATGTTTGTCATCTCCCCATGACTGGGTCAGGATTTAACCTTGGTGTGGATCCAAATAGAGGGGTCTGAGAAACTCTTCTGGACTCACCAGAGCCAGATTGTCAGAGAGCTGCTGAATGGAGAGAACAATGTTAGCTCTGTAGCCTAAAATTCTGAGTGATCAGAACCCTAACTTCTGTTAATGTGTCCGTGTTTAGCCACAGCTCTGACTTAGGTACCTAATTTTTTAAGGGCAAAAGTAGAAACTTTGTTATTTACTGTATTAATTTATTTACTATTAATTGCTTTATTATTCTACCTGTCTTTCTGTCTGTTTGTCTTTCTGTCTGTCTATAATCTATTATCCATCTACCTACCTACCTACTTGCTTATTATTAATACCACTTAGTGTGAAGTGTTAACAGCACCGTGCCCGTAAGGTTCCTAT
>CADDXX010000694.1:217536-278114 GCA_902810485.1 Alauda arvensis
ACTGCAGGTGAAATTGCCTCAATAGATCATGGCCAATGGAATCTGAGATTGAAATAGGGGATTCATAGCATTAGCAAAAGGAAATAGATATRCCATGCACTAGGCATACTATTAGAACTGTTACATAAAGAATTTAAAGCTCTGCTTCAAACGTATTTCTCTACTCTTCCATAAATACAGACAAGGATTTGATAATTTTTTTTTAATTTCTCTTGTCACCTCACTTAAAATTTTCTTTAAGAGAACAGCAATGGGAAACTACCAAATCGAGCTATTACCTGTGTTTAAAAATATATTTTTGTATCAATTCCACTTCTTTTGAAGTAAGCAAATAATCTGACTTGGCAATAAGATAAGGTACAAAATTCTACAGTTTCATATGGTTATCTTAGGTTTGGAATCTAGTTAGATTTTTGTACAAAATWATTTTTTAAATAATTTTCTTCCTGTCTGCCTCACTCTTTTAGAATACTTTTGTGACAACAAAAGACATTTTAACTTTTTTCTTCAGGCTAAGCTAATAGAATAAAACAGAATACAGATTTCAACCATAATAAATCTGACTGTATTAAGACTGTGTCATTTTTTTCACTCTTTCAATAAAGCCAGGAGGGATTGAKCCTAAAGACTTTTTAATCACTGTGCATGACATTAGAAATATTTTTCAATCCTACACTATCAGACTGATTGCTTAAACATGAAAATCTGTATTAACCAGTAYGAGTYGGTTTGTTAGTGCAAAAGACAACTGATGGACTGCCACATAAGCAGATTCAAATGAGAGACTGATTTGCACTGCTGCAATATTCAAACAAATATGAAATACTGTCACAGTATGGAACAAAGAAGATGGTGCATCTAAATATCCTAAGGATTTTATGATATGACCATGCTAAAAATATTAATGAAAAATATTTTCAGATCTAGGGACTATTTATATACAACTTTCTTATGGCATTCTTTATAAGTTTAGTGATGTGACCATTATATCTGGAACAAAGCAATGACTACAATTCCATGTTCATTTTGTTTWTTATGAATGTGGCCCATCTAAACATGGTAAGTGCTCCTTGACACATCTTCTGAAGATTYTAGTCCTTTAAAATCTAGGTCTTATATCTGAAGAACTGAAGTCAAGAGTTAAAACTCTGCATCAGGTAAAGTTATCCAGTCTGCAAGCCAGAGTACTGAGGATTCTGGGGTATTTTAAGTGTTTATCAAGTGTTGCTCCATGTGTTTGGAAGCTATAGTAGCAAGGAGGTTGGAATTATATTCACCTGCTGAATCGATACTATTAACAGTTCTTACATTATCCTACAGGTCTCTTACTATAGAGGACAAAGTTGTAAATCTAGTGAGGATCCTTTAGACACCAAGTCAAAGGTTGAAACAGGCTATAGAGAACAAACAGCTGAACTGTTCCCATGGGAGCTTTCTATGCACAGTATGCTGGTGGGATATGAGTTTCCAGAGCAACCACAGGCTTAGTATCACAGCATAACCCTCCTAAATTATGCTATTTACTTATGATTCAATAAGCCTAGCTAGTGTATTTGTATGGCTTCCTCACTTATAATGGTAGTGAATATATTTTTCAGCTCTCCTTGCTTTACTTTAAAACTAGATTCCTAAGGAACCTCATGTCAGGGTCTGCAAATGCCTGCAAAGTCCTGATACGTTGTTTTAGAGATCTCAGAGCCCAAAAGAGCTCTGAGATCTCTAAAAGAGCGGGCAAAACCAGTTTGCTTACACAACAATGCACCTTTATTTAGTGCCAACAAAATGTGATAGTGGGAGAGAAATAAAAGATAGAGAGAGAGAAAGAGTGGAAGGGGATTATAGCTACTAATGTGAAGAGACAAGTCCTTGAGGCAACGTAGCTCATAGATGGTCTTCTTCTGTGGGGTGCGTACGAAGTGGATTTCAGTCCTCACAGTTTTATAGGTCTCCTCAAAGCGGGAGGCACATGGCCAAAGTGGGGGCCACCTCTGTCGAGGTGCGTTGCTGCAGGAACAAGCTGCAAACTGTACCTGGCCATTGGTCTATGGTGGGATCAGGCACAGCCGTTGGGTCATTGCAGTCCACACAGGATGGGGACAGAGCAGCAACAGAACAGACCAGTCCAAAGAGCCAAGCATCGGCCCAGTCTCTGTGACAAGTCCATTGTTCTGGCACTGAGTTCCCATGGAGACATGCACCAGTCTCTGGTCCACTGAGCACACACCTGCAGCTATGTTTTGGCAGGCTTTCCCCTTCGGCCAGGCCAGAGCTCCTCTTTTCCCCAGTACCTGGGGTGTTAGCCCTTAGGGTCTCTCTCAGTCCTCGGAGACAGTCGTGAGGCAAATGAGGGATCTCGGACTGACTCTGACACGTCACAAACCATAAGAACTGCTGAAATTATGTGAGTGACTAGCATGTTCACGTTAGATAAATCAATACACTCACAATCTTGGCAATTTCAGGAAGTCATCTTTACATAGCAATTAAAAGATTTTTCCTAATTTTTACAAGGTGTTGTTTTATAAATAATGGTGAGAAAAACTGGGAAAGGTTTAATTTTCTTTCCTTTGTTCTTATTTGTTTTTTAAAAACATAATATATTTTGTGTGGTACTATAAAGATGGATTGTTCTGGTAATATATCGTCACCTATTTCTCCATCAACATATGGAAAGGTAGCCTTATATACATAAATTTAAAAGAGAGATTTCTGAAAATGCCATTATTTATAATATTTAAAATGTTAAGATCTTTCAAAAATTCATTGCTTCAAGCAGTATATAGTCCAGATCCTTCATATATAATTTTATAATACATCAGTAATAAGGCTAATGACTTATTATTGTGGTACACTATCACCTAAAGTCCTGTTGTCAAAGCTGTTTTGACAAAACTAAGGAGATGAACTTCTAACCAGAGAGATTTCATTCTAAATAAATTTTAAAAAAAAAGGGAATAAATAAGTGTGATYACCTGCTTATTTTTTTCCAAAAAATATCTTGTGTTCAACTTGTGTTTCATGYATGATTTTACTCCTAAAAGTTGATTGGAGATCACTGAAAGTCATCAAATGTAATCAGGGTAGCAGAAGCACTATGTGAAAACCACAACAAACCAAAACACAACAAAAATAATAATGATTGATAACTATAATAATATTAATAATAAAATAAAACTAAATATTTTTAACATGGTTATTGGAAAAATCCAAAGAAATAGAACTAGGGKTTTTTTGGTGTACTCAGTGATTTTTCTGACAACATACTAAAAATTAAAGCAAATTATGATGAATAAGAAAATCCAAACTATAAAAACCAAAATTCTGTTCTGTGCTTCAAGGCATGATTTATAAGGCATATGTCAATAAAACAAATCAGATAAAATCTTGGAGGAAAGAATCAAGGAGATTCTGTTTATGATTTCTTCCCAAACTAAGGAGATTTTAAGTGTGGAGAGTTTAAATGATACCTAATTTAGTTTGCAGCTGACTTGATTTCTGAAAACCAAAGCACTGAACTTTGKTGTGTTAAATTAAGTTTGTGGAAACCCCCACAAAAGAGTTGTCTGTCAATTCTTTTTCTTTTATAAATCCCAKGCCATAGTCTGTGTTTTAGAAAGATAAAGATATCACCTAATAATGCAAGCATTAATTTATTAAATATTGTACAAGAACTTCATAGTGTCATTTGTAGATGATACTGAGAGGAGTCCATCACCAAATGAGTCCGTTTCTATAATCCAATATATGCTTTATGTTTTAAGAACTGCTTTTCAAAATGTCAGGCTTGCAGGTACATTTGTGCATATTTATTAATTCAAAGAACAACTTCTCATTTTCCTAAATGTTGAAGTATCTGTTTATTTGGTTTGGATGGATGAAAGCTTTGTTCTGCTAGGAAGGAAGGAGGGAAGGAAGGAAGGAAGGAAGGAAATTTTCTTGCTTTGTACAATCCTAAATTGAGCTGGAAAAAAATTATATTGGTCACAGATGATAGTAACACATTTACTGTGCATTGTAATAATTTGTCATTGTTCAGACTCTGAATCTTTGAAGCAATGTGTTAAATCCATATAATATTATTGGACTCTTAAGCTTTCACTTTAWTCTCTGATGCAGCTGAATATGATGGACCAACATTGCCAAAAAATTGCAATCAAAGCTCAAGTAAAAATAATTTTTTGTGTGCGTATTTGGGCCCATTTTATTAGACTTGTTATAAAATGAGTTTCAGGGGTTAAAAGATAAAAATAGATCTTATTGTATCTAAATAAATCTTCTGTCACTGACTTACTTTGAGACTTGTAAAACTCCCTGTAATGTCCTTGTTCCATGCTCTCCTTTTCTGTGTTCTCTGACTTTTCTRTCATTCTTTCTTCATTGTCCAATAAAAAGTGAAATTTCCTTAGGCCAAAGGTTACTTTTTTCTTCTCTATTCATATTCAGTTCTTTTGCCTTWTGTGTGTTGACCCTATACAAAAATTCTTAGGGCAAAAACAGAAAAAAAAAGGGAGAAACCCCCCAGTATTAGTATTAATAGTACCAATAATAATTATAATTATAATAGAAATAATAGTTACAGAAGACAATGGAAGGAAAGGAAAAAGAATAARGTTGGGAAAGGATAAGAAAATCTCTAAGAGGCCACAGACTTGAAATGATTTATATATATATATAATATATATTCAAACTATACAGACGCTATTTAAAAGAAAAGTAATGACAGGCAAAACACAATACAGCTCCACAAATACTACTATAAAGCAATATATGAGAAAAGATACTGTGTAGAAAAAAGCAACAGAAGAGTTTGACAATTGGTGAAACACAAATTCACCTCAAAAATCTTAGAATATATTTAGAAAAAGAGAGCTTTGGCAACAAACTTTCTAAAAAAGTACAGCCGATCAAAAGAAGAAATATTTGTGTAATCCTTGCATAAATAATTTGTGAGTTTTTCCTCCATACTACAGATGAAAATAGCCCAGTTTGTGAGAACCAAAGATGTAGTAAATATGCTTGAAGAGAGATGTTTGCAGAAAAGTGTTTAAGTCTAAGTCTAAGTGAACAGAGACATCACATTCAATTGAGAAATGAAATGGAAAAAAACAAGAAAATAAAACTTTCAAAGCCCATGCATATAACTGAAATACTAAACAGGCCTGTCTCTTGCCCTAACTAAAAATATAACTATTTTTAATAAACACACTGGTTAGTCCAGATCAAGATTTATTGAATTATTGAAACTTCTCCAGATGTTCTGCAGGATTAATCTCACATATTTCAACAAAATATTTAACTTCTAAGGTCAGTTTTATTAAATTTGGGACAAAGCAAAGTTTTCAGATGAGACTAAAATATAAACAAAGATGTAACTCATTTACAGAAGCTGGGCACTTTTTAATATAGAAATGTTTTAATTAGGTTGTATCGAGATTTTTTAATACATTATATACAATGTATGGAATATCTATTATTATCCTTGAGGTATTTATTTTTCATTGAGTCATAATGAAAATAAAAATAAATTTTCCTATTAGCAGGCCCCTAAGCTCTCTGTCCTTGAGATGCTGTATTTACAGAACTGACTTGTACACCTTACCYGGAAAAATCTGGTTAATGACAAAGTTTGTCCATGATTAGTCACATGCTCTTTAGTTTTGATTTGCAGATGAATTTTAAGTACCTTTTCATCTGTCTTTTATTAAACATCTTTTATTTTTAGAACCTATTCAAAACAACRCTGTAAACATTCAGGTAAGAGAGTGCATTTTTTTCCTCTTCATTCTGTTTTGTCAAGCTTGAATGRAACTTAAAAGCTGATTGTACTATTCCTAAAGACACAAAGAATTGCAGATTCCCAGAAATGCCTACATCAGCTCTGAAAAAAAAAATAAAATTGAACTATATGCCTGCATAATAGTAATTTCCTGATTCAGTATTTAAACAATATTTTATTTTTTGATCAAATTTGAGTAAGAGATATTCTTTTGTTCATGTCAAGGGGGTGATCAGCTGGTGATGTCCACTCAGTGGGCATTTGTACAGTTTTGTATGCACYACAAAATCTGAGCCAGGCAGTGTGCAGTGCATATAATCTGAGTAAGATAAGACAAGTGAAACAAAACTTCTATTTTTCAAAATCTTTTAGAACTGGTAAAGATTTAATCAGCTCACATTGATTTTATGGCACTGTGTCCTGCTTCTTAATGACTAACTCTGGTAGATTTTCATTTTTTATCAATCCAGACAAAGATGGGTGACATTAAAAAAAAAACTTATTTTATTTTTCTTTACATGGATTTTTTGTTCAGAAAATATTGCAAAAAATATTACATTGGAGTTAGAAGAGCAGAAAATCAGTTAAATTTATGATATCCATTAACAATCAAATAAAAACTARCATCACTACAAGGTAACATGTAGAATCCCAAATGTATTGAAAAGTTCTAGCAATTACTGAACTTTTWACTCCTGCCTAGAATTTCCTTTATTATGGGAACAGTAGCTACTGAACAGGCAAATAAAACTCACTCATAAAATTTATTTATTCACTTTTAACAAATCAGCAGGAATATAGGCACCATTATTGCCGAAAGGATTTTAGACTACAGTCTCCTGTGACAGAATTGAGTTGCAAACTTTAATTATCTCTTCTGAAGTGCTATAATATCAACAAATATAATTGTGGAGAGTAAATCAGTAAGTTTTCTTGGTCAAAGTAATTTTTCTCCAACTTCTGGCTATTGGGACTACTGGCACATTGTTCCATGTCCAGACAAAACTRAAATTCAGTCAGTAAGACGCAACTGTTTTCATATTTGGCTTCTAGGTGTTCCAAATTATTAAGCTATAKATAATAGTTGCTCTCTCAGATGTTCTTGGAATCTCAAATAAAATCTATGCTGCTGATGTCCAGGAGAATTGACATTTATATTATATTTTTACATGTTGCCCCTTGATTTCCTCACCTAGTTCCCTTCACACTGATTAATTTTGAAGGTCAGCCTTGGAAGAGGCATTTTCAAACTCTTCAGATGAGATAGAGAAAATCTTGAGAGGGCTTATTTACACATTTCAAAATAATTTATGCTGTTCAGGGTATAGGATGTCCAAAGGTCTTTTGCGTGGAATAACTCTCAGCTGGGAAAATCTTGAGGAACAATAAAGACATCTGAACTCAATCCCTCTCCATGCTCCATAGCATCTAATGGAGCTGAAATACAGTGTTTTCCAAAAATCTTCATTTTTCTATTGGTGWGTTCTATATCTCACTGACACATACCAGATAACTTTCAAAAATCAGCAAAGAAGTATCTCTTTCCCTGTGTTTTTCTGTATGTCTGTTTATTTTGTGGAGAGCTTGCAGGTTTATAGGAGGCCGAGCAGACAGGATGGGGCAGGGCAGGGAGAGTGACACTGCTCACCCCTGTGCACCACTGAATGGAACCAAGGAAGAGTAGTGAAGGCYGAAATACACAAATGCATGAACATGCAGATGAGCAGTGAATTCTTTAAACAAATTCAGACAAAGAAAAGCTGTTGCACCATCATCCCAGTTTTCCTTTGGAGAGCAGCCTCCCTCTGTCCATGTACTGATTTCTGAGKGCCTCCAGTGGTGTTTGCATTTCTGGCCTCTTAATGAATTTTATAGTAGRAATCTGTTCAGTACTTGTTGCTTGCAACATGTATTCTGTTTCATTTTTTCATGTCATGTTAGTTTAACGGGATTTGCTTTCAGTCAARGCATTGTTTAGTTAGAATATGAATGGCAAAACTGCCCATGTAACAGCAGCTGTTCTAGTCAAGGAACAAATATATCTTCATACAATTTCACTGAACACCAAAAAAATTCAGCCCAGTACATACTGGGCATTTTAAATGAAGTTCGTAGAAGTCTCATGAAGGACATAAAAAAATTGCTCCTTTCTTTTTTTTCATTTTGGAAATGAGCGTCACATGTGACTGTGTTAATTCAATCATTAGTTACAATTTTACAGTAATAAGGATGGAGCCCCCACTTTTCTTATGCTCTGATATATAAGCATATCTCTCAAGAGATTTTTTTTAAAACAGTGATCAGATAGCAAAGAGAAATTTTAAAGAGAGTTACTGTGACTTGATACAAAAAGGTGTTTGTGTCTATATATGGCTGTAATAAAAATGGAAGAATTCTGTCCTCTCAACCCCTGAGTGAYCAAATTTTGACAGTATCAATCAGCCTGATGCCTATGTTGAGGAGCATTCTCTCTCTAGATATGTAAAGACTTGATGATCTCTGTATCCATAGSTCTCTGTAGAACAGTGAAACCATATTTAATTCAAAAAATGAAAGATTCAACCTTAAACTGAAAGCAGCCCCCTGGATGAAAGGAAATMTTGAATCTGCATCTTCAAAGTGGAAGATCTAGCCCATACAACAAAACAGGAAAAAACAAAATTCTCTAAATCTGTTGTACCAGAACGGTAAATAAGTAGTCTTTGGACCTGGGAATAAGGGTTGTCACATGGACTTTAGATGRAAATATTTCCATTTCCATGTTTAATCAATGTTTAGATTTTTCTTATTAGAAAATCGCTGTCAGAAAAACAATTTAACCACCACACTTCAGAATGTCTCTTCCACAAATCAAGCATATATAATTGTTCTATGCAAATTAGTAAAACTATAATTATTGTAATTATGTCTCACACAGCTGGCATTTATTATGGGTGGAAGCTCTCTGCAAGCTTTCCAGCTGCAACTGTTGTGTGCACTGAATGATAGAAGATTCCACTGAAGAGTTCAGCAGAACCACATGCTAAGGAGTCCAGTTTTGTGACCAAAAGTAAGACATATATGTTCTGAGGAACTCAAGTTAAATCCTTTCTGTTGCATTGATTCCCCAGAGAAATGCAAAGAAATTGCTAAATATTAACAGAAAACAAATTTTTTTTCTAAGGCTTTATGAAGCATTATTGAGTGCAAAAGTGAGGAGAAGACATTTAAAAAAAAGTGCATCACTTGCTATCTCTAAGGCCTTATCAGGTCGGGTGGAAAAACATYCCAGTGAAAAAGATAAAGTGTCAATAAAAGTAGCCCTACAAGAGGGCTCCCTCTCTCTCCCTTTCTCCCCCTTGCTTCCATTTCCCTRCACACTTAAAATTGCAAAATAAAATCTGCATTGTTGAACTGGAACTTGATTTTGTTTGCACCTTGGTTCAGGCAGAGGACTTAAACATCAAATCCTAACCTTTGCCTTGCACTCCTTGTCATCTCCCCTCATTACTTAAAATAGATTCGTTGTGGGACTCAATCATTTATGGTTGATTGCTGCCTGATCTTCAATTCCTAATAATTGTGCTGCACCCTTTGGAATTGTTTCTGTCTTGAAATTGAGATAGCTGATAATCCTTCTGCTGTGTCAGCCTTGTATATGCACTAATATAAAGGGTAATGAACATTTCACCCTTGCCTCCTACTCTAGCTTTCCTTTATGTCGATCTTATTTGTCTATTACATAGTTACCTTTTGTTTGAGGACATTCTTTTGTAAAATTGCCTTTATTTTTTCAAGTTAAACTTTATTAAATAGAGGAATTAGTTTTATTTTTTAACTTTTATTTTAAATATTTTTWAAAAAATGCTGGTTAAATACAACRTGAAAATGAARTATTTGGATTTCWTGTATTTGTATGGTTATTACTTGCCTTCCCATTTTCAGATGCTTTCAAACAAGCTTTTAGCCTTTCCTAAATGTAAATTTTAGTTGTCTAGTTTMATCTTCATTGTATTCCTTGTTTATTTTTTGGGCTTTTTTATYTTAAAATGAGAAGAATTTATTGCATTCATTATATGGCACATTGATGAAGACAAGTAATTATTGCATACATAGTGATACATTTATTACATAGCTGCATGCATTTTAATGACATTTATAGCTAAAATAACAATTTATATTAAATTAGTATCTTGAAAATTCTATTTACAATAGGGACTCATTGCAATGAATCACTTTCTGCCATCAATGYGGGAAGATACTAAATATCTTCTGATATGCCTAAGAATATCAGTGCCACAGCATGAATGTGGGTGTACTTGATTTACTTCATCTATTTGGTTATGTTTACATATTTAGCAGCATGCCATTCCAGAATTGGTATAAATAATTCTGTGGGRAAAAAAAAGAATTAGCTCAATTTATACCAAATTTATCTTMTTGTTAATTGCTTCCAGAAGCAACCATCAGAATATAGGCAGGATTAGAAAAAATAAATGTTCTCTCAGTTTATATAGGTAGCCTTCTCCCAGCACAGTGGGTTTATGTCCAAGAATATGCRTGTTTAACAGATTGCTTCAGACTCTAAGTCATTAATCACTTCCCAGGAAACCAATATGCTACACAGAATTTAACAGTTTAATACTATAACTGAATTGCATTCAATTTCTTTAACACAGGATGACAGAACCATCAACACTGTGTTCCCCTTACTGGTTTTCCTAATGACTCCTTGACCAGAATCTTCAGGGGATGCTTAATTTCTTAAGGTAACATGCATTACAACCAGTGAAAAGGTGTGCTTTCAATGCAATCAGAACTAGGCAAGGCCTGGATTTGAGGATCTGATCCTGAAACTGCCCAAAAAGAATATAGTGTTTTCTGATCATCATGTCTTTCTGCATATGACACTATCTAAAGAGCATATCGGTAGATAAGGAGGATGATAAACAGATCATTCTTTATTTTCTAATTTTGCTAAATTTTGTGATGTTTATGACAAGCTTACACTTTATTTTTCCATCACCAGCGCATTAAAAAAAAAATATTCACCCTTGGCTGCTGACACTTTATCAAGGAACACTTCAGTGAACTTGGAAAACTCATGTCAGCCTGGACTATTTAGTAAAATCTCTAGTTATCTCTAGTTATCTAGTTCTATGGCCTGTATCTATATATAACACGCCACAGTTTTTAGAAAAAAAAAAAAAATGAGGCCAAGTTGGCAGAGAGCAATAATTTCTAACAATTTTTTTTTTACATGTTGCAGTTAAAAAAAATAGTGACTCTACTCTGGGGGTTGCAAGAAGAAAGYAGCCCCAAAATCAAGAATCCTGTTTGTGACCCCACTTCTTGAGCTTATGCAGTTAGGCACCTATCTATAGCWCATCACAGTGGAATGTTGCTGTCTAAAGTCCCAGGTTTGGTTCTGCCTCAGTGAGGCCAGAACTGAAACTTTTGTTTCTTTTTGCAGCTTATGCATGGACTCCTGTGGTGTTTTCTCCAAACTTTCATTGCTGATAACATGTTGAGACATATGCTGCAAATGTTATTGCCCTTTCCTTACAGTACAGTGCTTATTTTATGAGCATTTTTAAAAAGTAAGCCACACACACACACAAAAAAATCAGCCTTTGAAGGTAATAACAGTAGCTTTATCATTAGACAAAATACACTTTTTACTAAAATAAAAAAAAAAAAACAAACCCAAAAAGCAGGCTTTATTATTGTGATGACCTAATCATTGAAGACCACACATGCATCTCAGTTATCACAAGTTCCTTTTTTCTCTAAATATTTGAGAACTCTGAAAATCTGAGATTTCTGATCAGATGGTCTTTCTGATCACTCAACCTTGTTTACAAGACGTCCATCAGAGGCCTCCCACATCTCTTTTGATTATACATTTCTCACTGACTGAACCTTAGTTGCCAATAGCAGAAGAAAGATTGTGCATCTCTTGTAAATCAGGAAGAACATTCAGCAACAGTTCAATGAAAGCAGACACATAATTTAAGCTTACTTTCTTTTTTTTTTTCCTTTTTTTTTTTTTTTTTCTTTTGGAATTGCTAGCTTCCTGTTGTACTGGGCTGAATTGGTTAATATAGACTGAAGGTAAGATATGACAGACAGCTTTTCTTTGCTTGTCTATTTCACATTCTAGCAAGAACTGATTTGGGCTTTGCTTTGGCAACTCAGGTCTCAATCACTAATACGAAGCCAGAGACAGACCGTAGGAGTTGCACACTACAGTCTGGTAACTGACAGAGGAAAAGCCAGAAGGACATTCAAGATAAAGAATAAAAAGAAAAAAAATCTCTGGTGTGAGGAGCTTGGGCACTGGGGTCAGCTACAACCATAAATTTAGGGTCTGCAGAGGCTTGCTAAAAACTAAAAAGACAAAAAACATTCAGGGGACGAACTCATCCTATTTCAAGCCTTTGCAGATGGTTGATTCTCTGGGTATATCACTTTTATGACCACCAGCTGAAGTACTGTCACTCACTTTGAAACAACCAGCCAAGCTTGTTCCACTAAAGGCCTTGATGATGCCCTTTCATGCTCTTTTCCAGCTTCTCTTACTTTTTTTTTTTTCTTTTATTTTGTCACATACACAGGTGGCTATTGAATGAATTATTTGAGAGTGTTGTTGAGAAAGAATTTCAGATGATTGGGAAGTAAGAAAAAGAACTTGCCCCCAGGATGTATCCTGTCTAACTTCTTCTATTTTAATTTGATATTAGRTTCAATGTCACATCAAATAACAATTCAAAACTGCCACTAACAAAGTTCACTTCTATTATTTTTCTTCAGACAGCTGTTGCAGTGTTGTGTGAGGTGCTGAGAGTGTATCATATATTCTRTGTTTTCTCTATTCCTTTTGAAAACAAGAAATGAATTTCAGTCTTTTTTTCTTTGTCTTTTTCAGTTTTTAAACAGATAAAGAAAATTAGTGTAGAACTCCCATTCTGCCCAATATATTAAATAATTTCTGATAGAATTTTGGTTGTTGATATTTTCACAGACATGACAGATTACTATAATTACAGCATACCATTGTTTGCTTACTTTTTTTTCCAAATAGTCTCACATTTTTATTTCTGCCTTGGAATGATAGAACATGTGTAATATCCAYGTTTAGTTCTTCCATATAATTTATTAATTTTGCTATTTCTTTTAATACTGGTTTAATGTTTTGCTATTTTCCTTTTTTTTTTTTAATAGCTTCTAAACTTCTGGAAAGAATTACAGTGATAAAACCAGTTTTCTTTACATCAGATTGCCTACATTTAGAAAAGTTCTTAGACCTCACAATGGCACAAAGTAAGAATGGGAGACAGGCAGATATGCATATGGAAATGATGAGGAAAAGAGTAAAATAAAAAAAAAATTAAAAACAAAATCAAGAAGTTCTACTGTAAAACAGATACTCTGGCCAACCACAAAGTTTTGGGAAATATTTTTAAGTTTTGGGAAGTGAAGAGCAGAAAAAAACCATTGAAAAGGGAAATGAACAAGCAAAAAGAAAACATCTCCTCTTTTCTTCCAAGAAAAAGGTTTATTCCAGCATTATCTGATTTGTGTTACTTTAAACAACCCTTGATTTGGCACCTGGTCACAAGTGTTCTTACTACAAGGTATGCACCTGAGAATGCAGAGCTTATAAAACCAGAACAAAACTGGTTGAAATGAAGAGTTTCATAGTGGCAATGCAGTAAAAAATATTTTTTATATTTCTTTTTGAATATGATTGCATTATAGGACAGCATGGAAAAGGGATTCTTTAATGCATCGTGAATATTTTTGTCTGACAAAGATTATCCATCAGCAGTTGTGTAAGACGTCTGAATGCTATTAATGATACATTGCTTCAACTTCTCCCACTACTTTCTAATACCTGCAAGACATTTGCATTCATGAGATAGATACCATTTCTGGTCAGACCTAGAAACAAACTTGTCTCAGACATGTAAAGGTAATAATCAAGCATGCAGACAGCAAAAAAGACTCATCAGTCACCTCCCATTAGCAAATACCTATAGACCTCTTCTGATTTATTTTTCCAGGCTCATCTACCAACACATCTAAGCAACCTCACTCCAATTTAATTTCAACCTAGTAGCAGGTGCTAGTCTGAGAGATGATATGGGAAAGCTATTTGTAACTCTGCCAACATGAACAATGAATATGTTTCTTTTTTCTCTTTCTGCATAAGGACATGCCTAATCTTTGTGACCTTCCTAAAGGGACCATCAACCCCACTTCAACATTGTGGCCTCTCTGAATAAAACAACTTTTTACATTTTCAAAATGCAATGAGATTTCTTCCACTAATTATACTACATGTTTCATAATCAGGAAGTGCTGACTGATAGGACAGCTACTGGTGTCTAGTGGGACACAGAGGCTCAGMAGACACTCCTGATGCCTCTCCCCTTATTAATGCTTGAAACTACCAAAATATTAGCTTGTTTTCTCTGGGAAGTGTCAACATTGTCAGCAAATTAAGTTCCCTATGTTATTTCCCAGCAGACAGGACAGTTCTTGAGAATATAAACCAAGAAAGATAGGTCAAGGAAAAAAAAAAACAAAGGAAAAAAAATAGTGTTTTACAGCTAATATATTAAAACATGGAGGTGAAAAATAAAAGGAAAAAAAATCAGATGTTGCAGTGTRTTGAGTGTTCTGCCTCCTATTGGCCTGATCATTTTGCCAGTGAGCCAGACGGAGTGGCCTGGGGAAGCACTTGGGGAAGCACCTGGTGCTTGTTGCCAGGTTGTCCCCAGCCTCCTCAAATGCAGTAGCTCTTTAAGCTGCTCCCAGAGCTGCAGTGGCACTCTTCACTGTGATAACCATTGTTTCAAAGCAGCTGTGGGATTTGTGCTGTGGGACTTTTAGRCTGTTCTAGATGGAAGGATTTCAAATGCCATGTCTGTTCACCCAGGAGTTCATGTAGGAGTTCATTTCTGCTGCAGGCTTGTGTCCTGAGGRCTGTTATGCCATGAAACTGCCAACACAACTGGAAGATGAGAGCTTTACATGAGCCCAGCTGAACATTCCATAATCTTGGAAGCTTGGTCTTGAGAGCTGGTAACCCCAGTCATTTGCACAACATAGAATTAAAAACAAAACAGACCTAGAACATTCAACAACCCCTGACAAAATAAACCAAACAGAAAAAGAGAGTGAGGAAGGGAGGAAGGAAGGAAGAAAGGAAGCAAGGAAGTTCAGTAGTGCTTGGAACATAGTTTTTAAGAAGAACATATTTCAATTGGCTTGTTGTCCCATGGGGGGTTAAAATAACTCATGGAAAAGCAATGAGGGATTTCACGGTTCGTAAAAGAATACTTTTAATGGAGAAATTGATGCACCAGCAGTATTACTTCCTGTAACAGTGACATATATCATCCTGGTTTTCYGCTGGAAGTATGAAGATAAATGGAAAAGAAAGTAGTGGATGGCATTTTGCTTTTATCTATGGCTGATGCTTTTATCTATGAAGAATTTGGAACAGCTTTGTCCAGGATCTGGGAGCTGAGACTGCCYTTCTTTTCCAGGGAGCAGTTATTTCCCATTGGAATATCTCATATGTCATATGAACCTTAACACTTGCTTCACCTTCAGTCTTTTTGCAGGTGGCTGATGATTTCACTGATAGGTCAGAAGTCTCTTAGTCAAATCCTCTTTTAGTGTCTCTCCAGACCCAAACTTCTGGATGGGATTGATCTCTTTGCAGTGTATGGATGGCAATMATTTCCTAATTCCCTTAGCTTTGACAAAAGCAAATGCTACCATTGTATTTGAAACTAGTTGTATGGGTACAAGATAAAGATGATTTATTTTACCCTCTTAACAGTCCATTCTTTGAGCACATATGACCCTGTACAATTTTGAGGACTCCTGTCAGTACCACAGGAGAGGATCATTTGGATATTCTTTTGTATCACAAGCCATGGACTGGAGCAAAGGTAGGACTGCACTTCAGTGAGTTTTAGGGACAGCAGTGAAGGCAGAAGGATGGCTGYTAGCTTCACTCACCCTTGAAAGAACTCACAGTCCTTTTTCTTTTTAACCTGTCAAATGAGAAGGGAAGAGTACAATCCTTCTAAGTGGCCCCTGGGAGTGTGTGGTAAATCACGTTGGAAAGGTAGACGGAACAAAAGAATTCATTTTGTCATCTGACAAAGCCATGTGCTAACCCAGAAATGTGCCAAACTGGCTTTGATCTTCTTCTATTGTGCTGATGTACAAATTGCAAAGGTGTTTGGCACTGTTGTCTAACTTAATTAACCTGGCATACAGTGCTTTCTGCTGCSTTTCCTTGTGTTTTATGGGCTTTTTTTTTTCCTTCCCAATTCTCTTTGATCTATGTAAGCAAGAGGAATCCCTGAAGCAGTTGAAGAATACAAATGTATACACATACTTCTTTCTTCCTGCAATACCATGAGATCTGTTCCCAGTGGCCTTTTATCTCTTTCTGCTTTTTCCTCAAGATAGGAATTCCTCTCTTACAGCAATTATACGTGTGTTTCAGTAAGTAAAACTTGTGGCTGTGCTGTCTGGCATATGAAATGTGGTGGTATTCACAGAACATCACTTCTATTCTGACTGTAGAATGTGCTGTAGGCATGATTGTTGTTCAATTCCCTGAAAATCAGGAAATTTTGCCTCTGTTTCTACAGAGGACTCATCTAACAAAGACATGAACAGTTTGTGGATACTTGAGAGTCCCAATAACTATGTCAGTTGTTAGAGTTTGAATGCAGCAGTAAGAAAGGTTGCCTAATATCAAAATGGGGTAAGARCATGACACTGTAAAAATAAATGTTTAGATTAAAAGTTTCAGAACACCTAACTAGGAATTTAACATTTATATGCACATATCCAAGATAAAAATCCAAGGTATATTGGAAATATTAATTCCCCACCCTAAGTTCTGGCCACCAGAATGCCATCKAAAATATTTCAAATTCCACTCTTACTATTTAGAAATTGATAATCACTGTATTTATACTATCTGACTCACTCCTCATCTAAGACTTTCCACTTTATATGCTAAGGATGTATATGACTATTTTTTGTTGTTCTTTGTGTGGTAATTTATACTTATCAAAACACATTATTTGCAAGTGATAGTTAAAATTCACACAGTGATCCTTCTATTTACTGAAAGAAAATGTGGTTACATCTCAACATGCTCTGTTAATGGAATCAGWAAGCAAGTTCTATTTGCTCATAGGCTTTGTGTTTACACTAAATACTCAAATGATTAAACCATCCTTTATGAGTGTAAATCCATTCTTTTTGCTCCCCCTGYAAAGACAACGATATTAATAAAAAGAAAGGTGAGAGGATAACTTATGTTTGTTGACTACTAATTCAGCAGTATAGCTTCTGGAAAATTTTGTCATTTATTGCTGCTGAGGAATTTATAACCTGGAGAAGGTGATGATAATGGGCTTTAAGCCTTACAAACTCTCCAAACCACTGGATTTGATACAAATACAGGGACTACAAAGAATCGGCTGTGTTCTGTGTAGTCCCTGAAGCACACTTTAATGGCTCTGCTGTAAGGGTATCAATCATACAGGAACCATTCCACAAAGTTAYACTGAGGCACTCCAAGATGGTTAAATGTTTTCATTTTCTGTAATGCAATACATTTGTGAAACTCTGTCTAAGAAGCGTAGCAATTAGAATCTTGGCATCAAAAATCATGCAATCCGTTTCGCTTTATTTTTAATTTCTGTAACTTTGAACTCCAAAGTTTTATGGACCTCTTCTTCTTTTACAGATATTTTTGTTTTAGCAATCTTTTTTCTTATACTTTTCTATTCATAGGTGGGAATTGGAAAGCAGGTATGATTTTCTTTTCATTTATAGGTGTGACATTTTGGTGTGTTTTTTTCCAGACATGATCATTCATGCTAGTTATCCTTGCATGCTGGAATTWTTTCTGCTTTTTGTTACCCATCAGAAAATTTATATGTTTTCACAGAAAATATATTTAAGTATTCTCTTTAAGGAACTTCCCTGACTGGGAAAGCTAGTAYTTTTTATATATCATTACCAGTTATAAAACATTGCAAAAGGATAAAGTCTAGAAAAATTTAATCTGTCAATATAGTCCAATTTCAGTTACAAAAAGGAATGCTCTTTACACCTTYAGCCCTCCCAGAAGGTATTTCTGCAGTTATATTCATAGGCTACTCAATTCAAAATTGCTTAATTAATGACTGTCAACTGATACCATAATCATGACAGACTATAATCAACTATAATATGCAAGGGAAAGAAATCAACTGTAAACATTTAAAGTGATGTATTTTGGGAAAAAAAGTCGGAAGATACCTCATTTTTCTTCTCAAAGGCTTTGCACAATGTATTTAAATAACATCTATAAAATACATTACACAGGTAAAATACTTTACTTCGAAAAACTCAGAACTGGGATTCCAATTTGCAGTCACTAACAAGGTCTTTTCAGACAGGTTAGCCTTCTAGTTTATTTCACAGTCTTGAGATTTATCCTTTAAATTCTGAATTCTGCAGATTTTTAGGACACGCAACTGTCTGCTACAGGTTCTCTCTTCTCTGATTCACATTTCAAAGAATAAATGTAACAATAATAAGAATTACAGCCAGTGTAATTTTATATAATGCTGTAAAATAAACTCTAATCCATAAGGATATTACACCAAAACTTCTGTTGTTTCTGAGGCCACAAAGTAAATAAATAAAGAGATAAGTTCTCTTCTGCTTTACAAAAACATGAAAAAATTGTAAATTTTGGCAACAATGATTGAGGCTAATGTTTCTGGAAAACATTTGAATTTATACAAATTGCAGTGACAAAATTATTAAGATAAAGCCACTGTCCTATGAAACAACACACTAATGTTGTTCTATGGCTTTAGTTGCTCCAAGTCATTTGGTCCTKTTCCATCTAGATACACTGCTTTGAATACATCAGAAAGTTTAGCTAAAGAATTTTGCAACAGGATTTAAAAAGAACTCAGCACAGGGGCCATTCATACCGGAACTCCTCTCTTTACAACCTTCTTGGAGGTCAAGTGCAATTTACTTGGTTTCTTTTTGGTTTTGTTGGGTTTYCTCCTCTAATGAAAATTTGTCTATCTTATTTCTCTTTTACAGTAAACACAAGCTTTAGAATATAAATTTGAGACAGTTGCAACATTGTTAAAAATGGGCATAATTTCAATAACTWTTTTTTAATTATTATTGTATATTAWTAATTCAATACAAATTTTCTGATTRTTTAAAATCTGCATCTTTCTTCACTTAAACAACACAATAAAATATTGTTTTATCGTTATATCAAGATTCTTAAATAATTTTATAGGAATTTATTTATGCATATTTAAAATTATTGTTWTCTTGTTTAATTTTTTGAAAGTGCATTATGGTTAATTAATTTTTCTAAGATATAAAGTACCTTCATCATCTTAGCTTTCTCAGCTCTAACATTTCTGTGTTTCTCTCTCTTTGATTTGTTTACTTCCAGAGGCTTCAACACTATGATGTCAGAAAATGGAAAAACAAGGCAGGYATTTGTCAGTTCTTTCTATTTTAAGAGCAAGGAAAAATTCTATAATCCAGTGCTCTTAGAGGACATTTTGGAATAAAACCAAAGTGTAGGTTTTTTTTTTTTCAAAAAATGTATTTTATGGACATTTCCTTCAGATTTCTAAAAATTATTTATTTGTTGACATTATAAAACACTATTTTTAATTGCTTACTTGTACAATTCCCRGTATTAAAAATATAACCTTGAGAACAATGAACATGAACTTAATTAATTTCAGTTGAAGCTGAGAACTGTGCATGGGAAATGTCATGATCATTTTTACATAAGATGCTCACCTTCATTCCTGCTCACCTGTGTGCCTACCTAACATGGTGTCTTTCCTTATCAAAGCCCCAATAGCTTTGGACTTACAGGATACAGGCACAAAATCCCAGCCCCTTTTAGGTTCCCCGTTAGAACAAGGCTTCAGTTGAGAAGACACCTTCTGTTCCCTGATCTGCATGGAAAGGAAACAAATAAATGTGTTGGAGATTGCCATGTGTGTGCCAACATGTATTTCTTGTGGACAGAGAGGGGAGCAGGAGCTCAGAGTACACTGCAGTCACTGCCACCCACTAAGTTCAGTGTGAGAATCCAAATCTGGACAGAGTACAATTCTTCTAACAGCAAATTTGTAGAAGTTATACACAGGTAAGTAGGAATAGTCCACGTTCAGGTAGGAACCCCACATTAACACTTAAAAATAAGTTTCTGCTTTTACTTAATACTGTAAAACAAACAAAAAAATTACAACCAAAATCAATTAAGACTATGTTTTTTTTTTACCCATGCTAAGGACAGTAATTTTACTTGCATTCACTTCCCTCATCTACCAAGTGAGAGTCAGAGGTAAACTACATTGGGAACGTCTCGGTTAGTTTATTCAATTCAAAATTATATTCATAATTTCACCAGAATTAGCAATCTAATTGCCTGTATTAAAGGCACAAATCTGCAAACACTTGTGCATATTAACTCTACTTCAGTTAGTATCGCAAGAAAATTGCTCCCTTATTTACATATGTTGTGACATTTTTATCTGATCTTCGTCTGGTTTTGTTTTTTTGTGCGTAAATGTTTCTATTTCAATAGATTTTTTTTACAAATTTGAAAATTTTCTGTGGTATAAAGAAGGAACTATATCAAAGAAGGTAATGCATTTCTTAATCTCCAAATCATTCCTTCAAACAAACAAGCAAACAAAAAACCCTAAACAACCCCTCCTCTCATTAAAAACAACAGGAAAAGACATTTTATATGACATGGCAGTAGTATTAAACATAGACTGCTACTTGGTTACCACCAATTACTGTAAGAGAGCATTAACCTGGCAGGGTACTTGCTAGCTCTTTCCCTGTTGAAAAAGAATCAAGTCCCCTGCAATCCTTGTCTTACCTCAACTTTTCTTTTTTTTATTTTGTTTTTTAATTAACCACCAATATTACCTCTTACCATAGCCATTAATGTTCTTTAATGAGAGTACTTCCTGAGGGCTTCTGAAAGGCTAAATACAATATTTTTGCTGTTTTTCATAGTACAGGATTACATRGGTCTATTGAGACATTTCAAGTGGACCAGAAATTTGGTTTGTGTTTCGTTTTGTCCCTRTTCTCATTCTGTTTTTTACCTACCCATTTTTTATTGCTTCAGTCAGTTTTATAAATATTGAATCAGGCCTCATTGGTTTGTAATTCCCTGCATCCTCCCAAATACATTGGTAAAAAATWGCTACATTGTTTGAACCTACAGTTTCTTTCCCTAACGTCATAACTGAGTGACTGATTGCACATCTTTGTTAGTAGCTAAGCCATTTCATTTTAAGTTCCCCCAAAGAACTCTCAGGTGAGAACCATCTGCTTCTTTGAATGTTTGTTCCTTAATATATCACTTTGAGCTCCATCTGATTTCTCATTATCTGACAACAACTCATCTTCATTATCCGAAGAGAGCAGTTCCAAATCACATATCTTCTCAACTTCCCCATACTGGAAGTTGACRCAAATCAATCATTTTACAACCTTGCAAGATGCTTCTCCTTTATTTCTCCGTTTTCTTTTTTGTTAATCCAAGGAATTCAGGGATGTATTTTTTTCCTRAAATGATACAGTCAAATTATTCTAATGTGGGCTTTCTAATAATATTAATTTTCCCTTTGATTTCTCTTCAGTCCATTCATTCCAACTTTACATTCCAATCTTTAAAAGTGTTTCCGTTTGTTTTTGGTAATATCAAGTCAATGTGCATGACAAAACACTCAGAGACTGAACTCCAGAAGAGAAATATCTACTCTCTGATGGCCATATTTTACTTTCTACAAAAATCCCACTGAGGAGCTTTGGCAGAGTATCTCTCCAAAGCAATTACCAATCTTTATGTGATACATATAATATAGTGACAGATCTCTATTAATAAAGAGAAAAAGGAATAATTTTACTTCTTTGTCCTTTGGGCTCCAGGAGCAACACCATAAACAACAAAATTGAACTAGCAAACTATAAAGGTTATTTTTTAACATCTAAAACTATAAAATGGAAAATCAAACTTGCTACATATGTGTTATTTCTCAGTCAAAAAAAATACTCTTCTTGTTAATAAATATCTAACAAAATGTACACCTTTGGCTAAAGGCTTTGATTCATTATGCGTTTTCATTGTATGAGTCACAAATAACACCCTGTCAAACTCTTAGCTGAAGAAAAAGTATTCCATATAATGAATTCCATTAATTTGAATCTCCAGGTCCAAAACARGTCCTTTAGCATGCTGAACTATCTTACCGGGTGTTCTAAGCATAAATATAAAAAGAATATAGGCTAGAAATTTCTTGGGTTGAAATTGTTGACATTTGGAGAAAGATCAGGATGTTGTACATAATAGCCTGAAAGGAAACAATCTTTTCCAATATGGAGCTCTTTTCAAGTAGATTTCTGCCTAAAAAAAATATTTARTGGTTTGAAATATTAATTGATTGATGTGACTTGTGTTTGTATGTTTATTCCAGACTTTCCACTCTACATTTTGTCTTGTCTTCCAGCTACCTGTTTGTAATTCCTAGGTTTTTTTCTGTCACTTTCATGTTCTAGTTATTATTTGCCAAATTGTCTGTATCAGAAACATGAGGACACATCCCTAATTRCATGCAATACCTTTTGTGTTGTAAAACACATGCATTGTGACTTTTTTTTTTTSCCATTRACTAATGATGCATATTTTTTAATAAGAACATGGGCAATGTTTGTTTTGGGTGGRTTGGTTGGTTGGTTCCATTTTTTACCMTCCCATTCCTCTTCCTCYCCMCCAAGGTCAGCTGTTAAGTTGTTAATCCTGGGTGATAAATCATTCCAAAGTTTTYTAGTCACTAGGGAGAGTATTTCAGGTTGGCTATTATCTCTAAGAAGGACATTTTGGRTAAAAATGAAAGTCAGTGCAAGCCATTTTTCCAATAAAACCAGCCARCTTTTATAAACAACCTTCTCTGCATTGCTACTATCAAACATTAAGGATACAGCATCTGTAACTAAATAATTAGGCATTGCASAGCTATTTGAAATATGAGTACACAGGGTTTACAAGATGTAAAGGCAGTTAGCAGACATCTAAACCACAAAGGAAAGCTGTAAGAGAGCAAAGAGGWGAACAYGATGTCTGTGAAGCCTTGAAGTSATCTTRCCTCATCACTCTGCAGTGATTSAGGTATTTTCCATATATTGAGTTTTAATACCACTTCTTATCTCTGATGTAGAATGAACTGTGGGATATTAGGATTGCTTGATTATCCAAATTAAAGTTTGATCACACCTGATCTATGGCAGCCCTGAYGTAAGTGTGAAGGAAGTTTTATCAKTTGACCTTCATAGGTCTGTTCCAAACTCAATTACTTTATGGCTTTATAAGATGGCTATATCTTTTTCCAAACCTTTTCAAGTCCAGTGTAAAATCTGAAAATGTTAATAATGTTTAAAATTAATAACTTTTCTTGAGTTTTTCATTACTAATGACCTCTTGTATTTCTCACTAGTTGTTTCTCATCAGCTCAGAAAGAAAAGTCRGTACTTTATGTCTCTTCAGATGAAAATTATAGAAACCTTGAACTATGTTTGGTATATATACATTTTTTGTGTTAAAAGAGACTATACACCAAGTCCATTGCTATGGGTTCAGAACCTTGACCAGATGTCCTAAGTCATGCAGGATTTCTGATGGAACAGAAGAGAACCCAGGTCTGAGAAATCCACCATGAGCTGAGGGCAATTAAAAAATCCTTACATGAGAAATTTATCTTTCAGGGGGCCAGAAATGTATTTCCTAAAACAGTTCAAATCACCACAGACATCTACCTTCAGCTATCTGTATCATATCCATGCTACAKGACAAATACTTGTGACTGAGCTTTTACCCAGTTGAAGAAATGAGGCTGAAAATCTCTGGCTAAGAAAATCAGCAAGTAACTTGCCTAGTAGATATTAAAGCTGTTTYCTACAAAGCATATTTATTTCTGAASGCAACCAACTACTCAACAGAATAGTGAAACAAATAAAATAGCTGAAGGTCTGTATACAAGGCAAGGTTATTTTATCCAGTATTTTTAAAAACAAATATATACAATTTCCACATGTCCTCATGAAAATATTAGACAGGAAATATATGATTAGTAAGTGCTTCAAGTCCATGCATGAACACAATTAGTCCCATTACAATGACCTCCTTAAATCAGGTAGACATCATGTGATCAAATTTGTTAAGTTTGCAAGTGTGATATTCTCTTTCAGCTACACTTTTGGTCAATTTGATGTGTAGAAAAAACATGGATAACTCTTTCCTTCTCACTTTCAGGGAATAGATTCACTCTATAAAAGCTGTAAAGCTGATGTATTATATTCAATAGAGAATTAACAGTCTTGGGAGTRGAATAATTAATATACTATGTTTCCTGCAACAGCCTAGGAAACAYAGTGTAGGAAAACAGAAAATGCCAGTTCTGCATTGCATTGCATTTTCTATGCTCCAATGCAAAAAGATATTTTTTTCTTCTTTCTTTCATTCCTTACTGTGCCATATTTGACAGTTCTCCAAATTCTGCTGTACTGTCACACTGCAGGAATTGGAAAAACAGTACTGGTACTCACTGTGCAGAGCTTATACTGCTTCACTTGCTCTGGTGTGCTGTAAGCTTCATTTTGCAGCATGTATGCAAACTTCTTATTGCCTTAGCTGATTTCTAATGACCTGACCCAAAATCAAAATGCAACCTGAACATGGCTAAATCCATTCTTTTCATGCTTATGTTGAACTGAAATCACATGTGGTTGCTCCCATTCTAACATTATTGCTCCAGTGAGCTTCAGTACACTTACTGTTCAGTATTTTCTCACTTTCTAAGCAAAAGTARTTAAATACTGTCTCAGGGTCAGCAAAGATAACAAATTTTCCAGAAAAAAGAAAACAAAGGAAAAAAAAACACAAAAAACCCAAAAAAAACCCCAAAACAAAAACAAAACCAGACTACACAAAATCATATTTTCCCACTATTATATGATATCCTGCATTTAAAGCCATGCAGGAATAACTGCTAAACAAGGTTGAACAGTGGTTAAGAGCATGCCTTTTACTTTATGTGAAAGTAATTTTCCAATATGTATTTCTTTTCTCATTTTTCTATTGTCTTAGAAAACTTTGCAAAGAAAGTGCCATGTAAAATTCAAAAGGATGTAGAAATTTTTTTTGTGATTGATTTTTAGATAGCAATAGGACAGGAGGACATAGTTTTAAACTGCCCCAAGGGAGGTTTAGGTTGGACATTTCTCTACAGAAAGGGTGATTAGRTATTGGAATGGGCYGSCCAGGGAGGTTTTGGAGTCATCACCTGTGGAGGTGTTSAAGGAARGACTGGATGTGGCACCCATTGGCCACATGCTTTGGTCGAGTTAACATTGTGGTGTTAGGCCATAGGTTGAATTTGATGGTCTTAGAGATCATTTCCAACCTAAATGACTCTGTCATAATTTAAAAAGAAATTGATTGTAGTRAGCATATATTACACATAGRTGTAAGAATTTCATAAGTTATAAYTCAGGGAAGTAGTTCTAATAAATAYAAAAAATGTATAYTAYTATTGCTACTGTAAAATTACAGTTGCAGAGTCAACACAATAAAAAATAATGTATGCTGCACAACTTTTGCCTTCTTTTTCTTTTTTCCTTGTAGAGTATCAGGCTTATGTGATATCAAAGTAACTTCCCCTATTCCCTCATAACCAAAATACACTTAATGTCTCTAACTCCTTGTCTGTACAAATCTCTTCCTTATAATATTAAATATAATCTTCTTCCTTATAATCTTAAATCTTCTATTGTATTCAAAAGCAACTTTTGTCTGCACGAGGGCAACAGAGAGAAGCAGTAATGGCATGTGTACCCAGAAGCAATCAAGTATACAGCTTACTAACTGAGTCATGCCAACATGTCAAATCCACTTTATCTCTTTCTAACACAAAGGACTCTTCAATTAATTTGCTTGTTACAGACATTCGGAATTGGATCTTGCCATTCCTTGATGTGAATCAGGAGGCAGTCAAATCTCATCTGCACATTTGAGTGATACTTAGTTAAACCATCTCATTACTGTGGGCTTTTAAACTATGCATTTTTCTTTCAAAATTTTGCTTCAAAGCAATGGCTTAATTCAGAAGGGGACATAGGTGTTAAATGTGTCTGGAGCTAATTCTAAGAAAGTGATTTGCTCAAATCCTAAAAATTCAACTTCAGTTGCTGCCTAAACCTGCAAATACCCAAATATCTAAATACATTAGTTCTGTTTCCCTTGTGATTATAGAGGTTTTTCCCCCCATGATATTGCATATTTCAAAGCTCATTATCAGGTGACCAGGTTCCAAAACCCATCAGGACTTAGAAATTCATTATTTTTATTCTTAATCAGTCTCCAATGTAAGTTTTCAATGTCTAGCTCACATAAAGGACAAAGACAAGACTTAATAGTCTAATAAGCAGATGTTGAGAAAAGGTATAAAAACTCCCAGATTAGAATACATATGCTCTAGCCGTATGCAGCCAGTACTTACTAGAATCTAGTCACTGGGAGACAATCTCCTTTCATAACCAGTAGAGTTCTCTTCATTTTTTGAAAGCAGTTAATCTGATTCAGTTTAGATGATCACCTTTAAATTAATGTAAATTGCTGCTTTGAGATAAATATGAGGGTCTGATACCTTCTAAAGCTCACTCTCTGACAAYCCTACAAACAGCAGTCCAAAGATCCTTCTGAGCCCTTAGTTCCCAGAAGATAASGGGTTAGTGAGTACATCACAAACACTGATAACCAGATGGCTGAGAAGCCAGCCAAGCCTGTCAGTAACAACAGACAAGAATTGTTGGTAATAGTCAAGGACTGTTGGCATTAACATGCTGTGAGAAAGAACAGGTTTTGKCTGGAGAAGGGGGCCATGTGGAAATAGGACAGCACTTTTCCATGAGAATGAAAAACAACACAGTATAGCCCAAGCTCAGGAATGATTGGCAGAAGTAGACACAAACTATACAGTGGGAYTGGGACCACCAAAGACCCCCAGAGCCCTCCGAGCCCTTTCCAGAAAGCCCAAAAAGAACAGACTATGCATGACAACTAATTAGCACAGAAATCAGGAAACCTGTCTTTGGGGTGGAGAAAATTGTCCTTAAAAAGATACTCTTCATGGCCCAGGCAGTGCCCCTGGACCCTGATCATTTCATCAGCTGGACCAAGTTAAGTGGATTGCTGCTTATCATCTAGATTGATGCTGAACCCAGAACTGGCATTCCGTCAGCTGGGTCAGCTGAGACCAGGACCAGCATCCCACTGGCTGTATTGATGCTGTAACAAGGGTTTCTTTTCCAGTGATTTCGGTTTTTATCCTCTCTTTTTCTCCTTTTCCTCCTTTTTTCTCTTTGCCATTCTTTAATTAATCTCTCCCTTTTTAATTAACCTCTTTAGTTTTCCTTTTCCCTTTCACCATACCCTTTTGTCCAAAACCCACTGCCATGTGCCTATATAGTAGATCCAGAGACTAACAGACCAATTTCCATGCCATGTGTATAATTCACTAATTAAACACTGAGTGTTTGTGGACCCTCTGACCTTCATAGTTCCTTTTGACTAATGAGCATTTTGAATCCTAAATGTTTCCTTTCTTTTAAGGTTGGGTCATCACACTATGGTTTCTAAAGAGAGGTGAAGAGGTCAAGCTTGTTTTTTGGAAATCCAGGCGCACAACAAGGACCAATGTATTTCACCTCCAAGTGTTCTTTCTTCTCTGCCTTATTTGGAACAACTGAGCAAGGACATCTAACCCATGGTGCAGATGMTCTATTTGACATTAGTCTCTAAAGGACTATGAGCTAAATGTCTGAATTATTAAGTTGTGTAACGTTTCTCTAAAGAAAGAAATACAGACTGGGTGACGTTGGAAYGGTTGTGCTGGGGAAAGCATGAGTGGTCCTACAGTCTGATAGTTTAAATAACAACCAGTTGAACATCTGGACTAATTTCTTTGTTTTGCTACTCTGCATATATTCCAGTGGAACAGCTTCAAGAAAAGCTATAGCTTAAAAAAATCTTTGGTTAGGATATCTGTTCCAAACATGGCAATGGAAATATATTCTCATATGTCTGCTATTCCACAAGACTAGTTGTTGTTCTAATCAATAGGCTAAGCCTCAGCCTTATGTTCTCAGGGGTCTAGGAAAGAAGTCTGACCCAAGAAAACAGACAGATGAATCCCCAGTGCTGCCCACAATTAGATGCCCACAGCTGTAATGAGGTAGAGAGTAAGTCCTTTCCTTCTTTTTTGGCAATTTGTTTCTTCCAACTTCCCGTTGTTTGATTTCATAATTTCTGTGAAATAGACATGAAAGTTTTCTAGAATATGAGTTGGTRTYGCACAGAAGTATTAAAGTACCCCASTAGAGAACTGCATTGCGTTCTGTTTTTCCACCAGCCCCAGTCATCAGCATACACAGAAAGTGTTAGGAGCTTAATTTCTCCTTCTATAGATAGGCACTGATCCTTAGCAGCTTACTGCTTGAACARCATACAACTTGGGCAATAGATTTCGTAAAGTGAAAATATGCCCAAAAATTAGGTTCTGCCATGTCTAAAATCTTTCATGGAATTAACCTAAGCAATTTGAAACTGCTTTGGCTAATTCTTCCTATGACCAGAAACACCTTGCAGCTTAAGGAGGTATCAGGGGACCCAGGAAGATTAGTTTAACTTTTTCAAAAAAGTCCAAAGTGSAATTGAGAATAGGGTGGAAGGTCTTTCAACCATATTTTATTTATGGCTTTCATCAAAAAAAAAAAAACAACCTTTTTATATCAAAGGGTCATGCCTCAAAGCTCAAGTAAACATTTCATTAATGGGGTTTATGTAATGTCTATTAAGATCTGCATCATACAGAAGAGAAGGAAACAAAAGGTTCAAACTGAGACTAAGAAAAAACCCACTTTTCTCTAAAACTCCACAAAGATACTGTTTTAAGTTACCTTTTTGAAACATGATTTGATAAATTTGTTTTAAGCAAATACATCAATAAAATTTGAACAGTTTATTTTATGACTGCTCAAATAAAACATTCTAATATACCAGCCTGTCCTTGCAAGTTTCAAGGTTGCCTACAACAGATTAGAGCTGTCAAGCCTCATGATGCTTATTATATATTGTTTCTCTTAAGGTTTCCTATGAAACTGTTAGCCTTTTCCTTTGACATTTCCTGTTCTGCATGGCTGAATATACTTATAAGCCACRTACTGCTTTGAAGGTAGTCTAAGTAGTGTTCAGGTTAAATTAATTGCTAACAAGTTGCACTTATTGAATTGCCTTTGTTTACACCGCAAAAAGATATTGTTATCCTTGGTGGTTTCAATAGTTTCCTTTCAAGTAGCTCATGTATGAGCATATTAATTATTTTCTTCTTAATAAGAACATTGCAAAATTGTGTTCTGCATGCTAATAAAGTAGTTAATTATTTTTTACACATTCAAAATAATAAAAAAATAACGTAATAAAATGGTTTAAATATTTGTTTCATTGAACGGGGAAAAAATTTTTGCTTGACCATTCTGTWAAAAGATATCTATAAGGAGAGAATAAATTTCTACAATTTTGCAAAGAATGGAGTAAAGTGAGCAAGCAGGAAAAGAAATGGGGGGAAAATAGCTAAACAATATTTACATACCTAAGCATAAACAATATGACTATTAATACATACTGCACATTTATAAATGTATATCCACTATTATTTTTAAGCACATATTTACAGTTCTCTCATTTTTACTCTTTGCTTGGCTAAATATTTTCATAACTTTTCCCCCTTACAGCTAATGRAATCTTTAAAGCCAGTAGAATAGTGTAACTGTTGTATTAATTTTTTGAAAAATAAAAAGYTACATAAGAATTTTCCATAGAATACTATACTGTAACAGTTAAACTGAATAACTATGTAAATGACATCCACAGAGTTTATGCTCCTAAGACAGAGTATCACAGTGCAGATACTCAACTRCTGAACTGAACTGTAAATCAAATTTCTGTAGTTGTTAGTTGGATAGCAATTTACTTGAATTGGGCATCAGACCCCTCCTTGACTAATTTTCCTGATAGGAAGGCATGTGATCTGCCCTGAAGTATAATGAAATTATGGAGATATTTCTGTTAARCATTTACATTACTTAGTCTCAATGACAACAGTGCACTAAATAGTTTATTAATATAGCAAAAAGAAAACAGTGTATTTGTTGCTTTCATAAAGCTTTATAGTATATGCAATACTTTTGTATAACTTTTATAACCCTCCACATCTCTGCAAGAGGCCAGTTGGCTGATGTTAAAAGAATGCATAAATTTTCTACATTGCTTCCCCTAGAGTGTATGGCAAGAGTTCAATATTTGCAGCTGACTCTATTTAGTAGACAATAATTCAGAATGGAAAATTACACAATGCATACAGGTTGACACAGTTTAACATAATTGACAGTTTGCTGAGGGACATCCTGGATGGATTGGCTTGCACAGGGAATAGCTGTCTATCTGAAGGTTAGACTAAGGGCACCTATGAAAMCATGACATGCAAAGGTACAGGAGCTCTGCAGAGATATTGCCTCTCTCTTGACCTCATTGCAATAAATACTGAGTCTTATATTCGCTCTCTGGACACTTAAGTAGCGTAAAAATACAAACAGCAAAATGTAAATGCTCGTTTTATTGGGATATAAAACTATCTTGTGAGATATTAAAGCAGTCATAACACATTTTTAATGTTTCTAAAATGCTAGAGTATTATTCAGAATTTGACAGCCAGATAGTGCAGCAACAGCAAGAACTGAAAAACACATAGCACCTYTTGTTCTATGTTTATCTTAATAATATACGTACACTGTTCATATATGAGCCTTACTGCAGTAATATTTTTGTGCCTTCTGACAGTGCATAAAAATGGTGAAAAGAAACGTAAAAATCTGAGAAACACAGCAAGTGCTATCATTTTGAAATATGTTGCAGTATTTTATCTAAGGAAGGAGTGTAGAGAAGAACCTTGGGCCAAGGTTTAAAAGCAGTTTATAAAGAAACCAGCTGTTATAACAAATATGTCAGGAATTATTTAGACCATGTTTCTACGTAAATTCTTAGCTTGAGATGTTTGATAACTGCATAAACAGTAGACCTGGGTGGATGAAAAGCTAAGTTATTGTTGTTGCTGTTTTAATTCTTTTAACAATAATCCCGATTACAGAATGTTCAGTATGGAATTCCAAATATTCATTAAAAGAAAAATTTACTTGATTATTCCAGTTTCGAGCTGAATCAAGCCCATTATTTCACAGTGTCTTTATTTYAAAGAAAGAAATATATCTTAGGGCCTGTCTTCTCTGAATAGAACAGTGGTTCAAGAAGGGTAAAAGATGTTGAAAATGTCTTACTGTCACTTATTTTGAAATGGAGTTATCTGAAATATTTGCGCATAACTTGTCTAAATATAGCAATGTCTAAAATAAAAAAGTACCTTGATAAAGACAAAGGGARTGAAAACAAATTCAGGGGAACTTGGGTAATTGCTCATTAATTAAATATTTCAGTAGTTCTGAAGTAGTGTTTTCCTGAACTATGATTTAGCATTATTTTTTTTTTTTTAATTACTGGTTTATATGTCATATACTGTCAGGGATCAGATTAATAATTAAATTCTTAAATAGGAAGAACAAACACACAGTGCTTAAATGGAGGATGGAAATTAAAAAAAAAACTTAGGTGTTCAGTCTCCTGAAGCAAATAGTACAACTTCCAAAGATATAAGTAGGGCAAGAACTTCACTGGCTGCACTATACTGAACAGTCAGTTTGGCAGAACTTAAAGCTTTGGTGAAATTACCAGGAYGACTCAGTGTAACAAACATATAAAACAAAAAACAAACCAACAAACRCACAAACAGTCCTTGTATTTTCTCTATACCATAGTATTAACTCAGTTCCCCTAAATGTTTTCCAAATGCATTTTCATAAAGTAGCAAGAAATATGCTCTTACCACATTAYTAGAAATTTATTACCTCAAAACCTATTTTCTAATAGTTAAACTACTTTCTTATGCACAAAAAACTGATATATGTAATCACTGCTATCAGAAAAAAATTCAAACCTAAAAAATATGATGAATTCAAATATTTATATGTACATGTCAGTGTCAYGTTTCTAGTGCAGAAGAGAGAAATAGTACATGCTTTAAATATATACAAATATGTTACACAGAAAGTTTTGCTTGAACCAATTAAAATGCAGAATATCCCAAGTTTAAGTTTCCAGKATATGGGATAAGCAAATAATTTAGGTGTTCTTGGGAAATTAATTATTTTTGTGTATAGAGAAAAAATTAAAGGGACCTTATTTCCAAATTCTTCCAGTGACGGAAAAAAAAAAAAACCCAAAACTGACAGCTGAGGACTGTATATCCTCCAAAAGACTTTTCTAATCTAAATTGTTTTTCCAATTTTTGGTTCTATGAAAATAATTCTGTCAAGTAAAATAAATATTTAATAGCCCTTTTACTACTCAGTTTCATGGAGTCTTAATGACTGTTTTTGGAAAGTATGACTTTAAATTTAATCAGGCCACAAGAAAAACATGTTTATGTGAGCCATTCCTTCTTAGTTATCAGTTATCTGACTAACAGCGATCTTGGAGCAAGGCCCTTGTGAACTGTTAGGACAAAATCAATAGCTGAGAAATACATTTTCTGTATTGCAAGATTACTTAAAGGTRTCTTGAGAGATCCAGGGACTAATTCATTCACCCTCTGCTGTGGGAATAAAATCAGTTACTCATAATTACCAGCCTTATGAAATTTTCCTCTCATACTCAATTCCTGACTCAGCTGTAGTATTTATTCAACAGAAAGATAAGTAGTAAGTTAATCAGCTCTCTCCAGAAATCTCTAAAGCAATTACATAATTGTTTGACATATTTGATATCTCATGCAAACAGAGGTGCTCAGTTGTAGACGAGCAAGGCAAACTTTGATATTTCTGCTGGTTATAGGTGCTTTCACTATTCATCAACATATTTGCAGTAGAAGAGAACAATAAGGAAGAATTAAGGAAAATCCAGATAAATCAAAACCAGTTTTAAAATGCAGGAGCATCTGCTAAAGCATAATTTTCTGTTAGATTGCCCATTTTCCAATTATTTATCTCTTCTTTTTTATATTAATTGTATAATATCAGTCATAGAGATTCTGCAAAGCAAAGGTATCCTCCACCTACATTGTTGCCATTTCTCATAGAGTTGCATCTGGATATTAAAATAAAACAAAACAAAAAAAAACCACCAAAAAAACCACTACTTGGTGAGAATATCCCTTACTTGGAAAAAACCTCCCCTTTCCAAGTATTAAATTATAAGGAAATTAAATATTTATAGAGATTAGAGGCAGCAAAAGAAAAAAAAGTATTTTTACCTGTAATATGAAGTMAATTGGAGACTCTGATATTGGTGCAAATCAGAGTAGAACATTCCAAAAACCAAGGTTCTTCAGAAGAGAGTAAGAACYTATACTGGGAAAAGAATTTCACAGAAATTTTTCAAATGTCATTTAAGCTTGTATGATTGACTGCTTTTCGTGCCTTCAAAATCTTTTCTTGAAATAAAAAGTTATTTTATAAAATATAAAATTTCACTAAAAACTCTGATTAATGAGGAATCAGAACAATTAAATTATAAGATCAATTAATCTCTTTTCAGAAATTAATTTCTCTTTATAGAAATTTCTTCTGAGCACTAAAGTGGAAGCTTTTAAATCATATCTTTAGCCTTTCAGATTTTCCCTACTGATCTCCATCCACTCTTCACATTTTAAGATTAGAGAAGTCTTCTTTTTGCTGTCTTGAACAAAAAGGTAAGAATTTCTTTACTTAGCTGCAACCTTGTCTAAAAAWATCTGTTACGTTTTTTAAGAAAATAGATAGGAAATATAAGTTTAATATGCTAAATAAAACATATAATAAGCATCATTATTGGATTGAGTGAATCTATAGCATAGACATATTGTATTTCTATATTGAAAACTCTTTCCACCATGATAAGCACAGCAACTATTCCTGAGTACATGCAGCAAAATATTCACTGATTTTGACAGATCTGTTTATGAAATCCTATCCAATAACTTTAAATATACATTTGAGGACATGTCGACATGGCCTCCAAAAGTATTTTTTTAACAATAATATCAGGAGCAGAGTCAAAACCCTTAATCATGTCTACACAGCAGAACTTATTGTCTTTGAGTAGAGTTTTCTATTTTTTTTTCCTTTTTTTAAGTAATTTTAATTTTTATTCCCTGTACAGAATTTTCCATGTGGACACCAACTTCTGGAAAGCTAGAAGATCAATATGGTATTKATAAACTTTTTCCATATAGATATAGCTCTGTATGTGTGTGTGTGTGTTTGTGTGTGTGTGTGTGGTTTTGTCTCTTCAAAACTTCAAAGAGGTGATTTGGATCTATCATTTTTTAATGAAGTAAAAGTGCTGAAAAATCTGAAAGGACTCCTGTTGTAGTCAGCATTTCTATTTATTGTCTTTGAAGCAGCTTTATATGTATTTGAGAGAAAGTGTGAATGAACTGTTTCATTCCAGCAAATATTAGAAACAAAGAATTGTAAGAGTACTAATGTTGCAAAGTCAAGCTTTGGAAAAAACATAGAGAGTGGATAAATGGTTGCTTATCTACCTAATAACYTCCCAACTCCTGTCCTACTGTATCCATTATGATATATATTTTCTTTGCATGAACCCTTTTCCCCCGCTAGGAACCCAGTTCCATAAGAATTCAGGATAGTCAGTGCTCACTGAATATGTACAAGTGATTCTTCAAATCCTWCTCTACAGGTTCTGTCTACAGAGACAGTTTCTGTCTATACAGTCTCTGTTTACAGAAAGGTATCTCAAAAGATTCTCAATTGTTTTACTACCAAATGTTTGAACTCTTCTCTGAATAGAGTTTTCATTTGGATGGTGTATTTTCTGTATTGCTCTTTGTTCAAGTGTGCTGGGGTAGAGTTCCTTTGCTTCACAGTGGCTGGTATGGGGCTGAGTTTGGATTGGTACTGAACACAAGGTTGACAGAAAAAAGATTTTTTTTTTTTTTTTTGCTGAGCAGAGCTTGCACAGAGACAAGGTCTTTTCTGCTGTTTGTACTGTCAGGCTGGCAAGGGGTTGGGGTGCCTGGGAATTTGGGAGGAGACACAGCCAACCCTAACGGACCAAAGTGATATCAAGTCATATGAAGGGGAGAATGAAGGCAAAAGGGGTGGATGCTCAGAGTGATGGTGTCTGTCTTTGCAAGTCACCATGGCATGTAGTGGAACCCTGCTTTCCTGGAGTTGGCTGAACCCTTGTCTGTCMATGGGAAGTGGTAAATAAATATCATGTTTTGCTTGCATGCACARTTTTTTCTTTCCCTATTAAACTGTCTTGAATTCAACCCACAAGTGTTATTACATTTTCAATGCTCTCTCCAGTCTTGCTGGTGGGGGAGTGAGTGAATGGCTGTGGCAGCTTGGTTACTGGCTGAGTTCAWAGCAAGACCAGAGGGTAGTTCCATTCTTCCTTAAGAATCAGCTTCTGGCAAAAGTCAAGGAATACAGGCACCAGTTAATTTTGGATTGTAAGCAAAACCGTAGCAGATTTTCTTCATATTACTGAGAAGCAATTAAGACAGCAAAACAGAAATGGCAATTCCTAGCATGGCAAWTACTTCTAGGACACTTTTGAGGCAGTTCATCAAGATTCTTTCAGCTTTTCTCRACTGCTTTATCTTGCCTCCTAGTTCACTTCTGAGCTGGGCTATGTTACAACTACAATCTGGGGAAGAACAAATTGAAAAAAAAACACACTTAGGAGTGGGAAACTTGTTCTCAGGAATCGTAAATTCTCCTCCTGCAGGAGGATAGCTTCTCCAGGACCAAGAACAGATCTTTGTTAGAGGAGTTTCCCATGATCAGTTTAGTCAATTGATTTGGAAGTACTCATGCATGCTGTTAGGACCTGAAAGCTAGTTTTTGTTTCACAATCCAACACCTTAATTATAACTTTCATATAAACTTGATGTGGATATTTGTGTATGCAAGCACACATATAAACATAGGTACATGTGCATGCATGATGCACCATGATTGGTTTAATGAAMTGAAAAAAAAAATTAATGATCTTAAACATCTGTAGAGATTAATCTGTCTCAGTGTACAGCTATATAAAATCAAAAGGTGTAGAGATGTATAAAATTAAGCCATATTAAAAGTGTTTAATTCTTTCTTTAAAAATACCAAGRTACTTGAAGTGCAATTATAAGCTAWAGTGAATTGCTTCCCAGAATCCAAATGGTAAGGAACAATATAACTACATGGAAACACTGCCACAGGGATGTGGCTAAAATGCTATTTTTCCCATAGCTCTGGAAAGAGCAATACTGGAGCTGTTGAGAATGTGCCTGTGCTACCACACACATCAGAACTCTAGGGCTTCTGGCAGAAAGAACAGTCAGCATCATATTGTGCCATTGTACTCTTTTTATATTTACAACTTTTAGAGGAAGCTTTTGATTTTATTTTTCAAAGTTGCCTGTAGCAGTAAGCYTGGAAAACACAGTTGTATCCAACAGCCAAATAGTTACAGAGCACAAGAGATTTCAAAGTCAGTTATGTAAACCATATCCCAGAGCATTCCTKGCTTGTGAATATTTGTCTCTTAGCTGAATGTTTTACCTTATTTTCTGTAGTTATGTTCCAGTGACCACATTATTCCCATTTTGATTTATTTTATGTGTCCAGACTCATGGTAATAAGTTAAAACTYAGCTAACTACCCTTAGGAAAAACGTGGTAGATTGATGATTTACATCTACACACTGAGCTATCCCTTCTAGGCAGTGTGGCTGGATGACAGCAATATTCTCTTGAGCTGGAACACCTCTCAGGGTTGCTTTTTGGATCAGAGAGAACTTCTACTAAGRGCAGATCTTTGGATGAGCCAAATTTGAGCTCTTCTTGAATTGTGCACTATGTAACTCTGTCCTTGAGCAAAAACACTAAAGGTTTGAGTTTCTCTAAGTGACACTTAGAAACCCTTATCCAAAGCAGAGATATCCCTTGTTTCAATTTCTTCCATTACATATTAACCATTGTCCAAGTCTGAGACTAAGATAGGACCCAGCMGCACCCATCTCACATCTACACTCCCTCAGGAGTTTAGAAATTGACAGAGTYCACTCTGAATCTCACAACTCAACAGGAGCATGCCCTTTACACTTTCTTGTCTACAGTCTCCACATCAATCATTCTAGCTCAGTTCTAATCCAATTTTCCTGTATATGTTTCTTCCATGCAGTAATAAAGTGAACCTTTGCCAAACTGCACTTTGACATCATATTTAAATGGTTTTTGCTAATACCTTCAATGGCTATCCTTTAAGCAATCTRAATCATTCATTCCTGACAAACTGGTATAGTCAGCAGGATCTGAAATCAGGATTAATGACAAGAACTAGGGGAGCAAAGGTATCACAGGTATGTAAATTTGAATTTTAATGGATTGTATTTGCAGATGATGCATCTTCCTTTAAAACTCGGAGTCAAAACCCATTACCTAGCTCCCAACACTCCTGCAGACCCCTATAAACTCTTCTATGTCTCCCCAACAGWGTTATAAATTTGCCTTTTATTCACCAACATTTTGGTTCAGTAGAAATATTTAATCTCACTGTGTTTCTGCAGGACTTAGAGTCAGCACACTGTCACCTTCAAAAATAATCCATTTCTGTCAAATACAGACTCACAAGTACAAATTACCACAAAAAGTTAAAAAGAAATTATTCTTAGAAAAGCTAAAGTAATAGATGATATCCTTACTTTCTTTTAATGAAGAACCTCAGTTGCACAGATCCTGAAAAACATGAAGCACTGAATGAAACAGGAGTTCAGAATCTAACTTCAACCTTAGGTCTGAAGTATGTGAAGTTTATTAGGATATTGTCATTGTACAAAAGCCTGGAGAAAGAAATCTTTAAATACTTATTGAGGCCCGAGGACACAGCTATGTAATAGATGGAGTTTATGGATTATTAACTGAATAGAAGGTGAAAATAAATTGGAAGTCCAGCACCTGTGCACTTTGGATCTTTTATTACAGAACAATGCACATCTACACTAAAAGTTACAGCTTAAACTTTATTGTGTGGTTTTATTTGTTGATAGATTGAGGATTTTTTTTTCACTCCTGTTCTGTTAATGCTAGGTTAATACTCTTGAAAACTAATATGACTGGAATATCTTCCAACTATAGATATAGGTTGAACTCAAAGTGGAAAATGTATGAGGCAGAATATACATAATACTATAATAACACAGCTGATGTTGATATTAAYACAGATTCCAGATTTAGCTAAATAGCTGAGTATGAAGAGAAAAAGGAAGACTTTGTATATATATACCAGCTAACCATATAAAGGCTTTTACTTTCTGCCTTAATGTATTTTTCAATTTTAAAATTCTCTGYTGATGCAAAGCTTTCCATATTTACATAAAAGTTGGATGAATAATTGATATCATCTGATAATTAATTTACCATTTTCTGAGGTTTATCCATTAATCAGATCTTAATGCAAGTAACATACTATGTCATTGTGTCATGACTGACATTGCAATACAAGGAGAAAACCAAAAGTACAAAAAAATAATTACAGTTAAAGCAAAAACAGTTATTAAAAACAACCTTGAATTTTAACCAAATTCTGATGTAGAAAAAGAAGAGAAATCTTAGACCAAAATTACTTACTATTTATCTTTTTAATTCAGATTTTCTTTTCAAATCAGTACAATTCATATGAACCCAAAAGTTCAAGGTCATTTAAGCACCTCAGTACATCAGATATTTCAGTATTTGAATATAGAATCTTCCCCTTTATGTCATCAGCACTCAGAGCCTTCAAAAGCACTCATGGGTTGGACACATTGTGGATGTTTACATCTTTTAAGTATGTTCACCTCATGAGACAAAAATAGTTCTTTGTACGTTTGCCAGGGAAACAGTGACTGGTGGTGGGTAGTGGGGAATTTTACCTATGTAATTTTTTATGCACATATCAAGAAAATAGTATTTTAACCAAAAAAAATTTCCTCTTTCTGAACAATTATTTTAAAGCACAGGAAAACAGGGAATTTTGAATAAACATTTTTTGGACCCTAGTATTGGTAATTATTCACAACACATTCTGAATTTCTATTTAATTACATTCTTATGCTTTGCATTTAAAATTAACTACTATGAAATACTGTATGGCTTATTGAATTGAACTTTGGAAAATTTTCCATCAAATTGACAAATATCTGCTGTGAGACACCTCCTGACCTAACCTGTCAGGAGTCTGCTCTGTACGGGAAGCTGAGGGTACACTCAATGTCACTGCYTGTGTCAGTGAAGCCATTGAAAAGCACCCATCCCGAGGCAGAGCCCTGGGCAACACCTCTCATCCCCAGCCTCCAACAGCTGTGTCCATCCAGCTAATTTCTTATCCACTGAATAGTCCACCCTTCAAAGCCTTCTTTCCAGTTTGGAGATAGGRAGATAGGGATGACCTGTGGCACTGTCATGCCATGTCAAAAATCATACAGAAATCTAGGTAGGTTAAATTAATTAGTCTTCCCTTCTTGACCATGCAGCATCCTTTGGGGTCAATTTCCAGAATCCAATGAAGTTGGTTTTACCACTTACATAGAAGAATGCAAGCACAGTTGGTTTAAAAGCAAATGTAATATTTTGAACTTCGTAGCTTCAGTTTGTTTCAGTTTGCAACTGGAGGAAGTATAAAAAGAAAGAACAAAAACTTGTAATCTATCAGTTGTTTCCTGTGGTTCAGGTGACTGTGCAGGGAATTTCCTGAGAGAAAATAATTTAAAGTCTTTGTAGATATCCAGTATCTCTAGTACTTTTAGTTGTCTTTGAGATAGAAAGAAAAAGGGATCTGGAATAAAATTACATGAGAGATAGTTGGAGAGGTAGAATACTGAACCTCTTGCTTTGTTGAGGATGTCTCGATTCACTATTTTTGAATGTGGGATTCCTACACTTTGTCTGCCATATATTAAGTTGTTGGTCACTCTTCCAGACCAACTCAACTCAAGAGATCTCAACTGAGTTTGGCAGGAAATCATTCTGCAGGTAGACAGACATCCACAACAGAGATATCACAAAGGTTTTCCAGGATCTTAGCAGAAAAAGATAAGGGAAAAAGAAAAGGAGACTAGGTCTTGGTCGAAAGAATATACCCAGGATGAATGGTACTTCAACATGGTTTACATTTTGCAGCAGGAGAYCAGTTGGTTCCTTAGATGAAATCAAGTTCAGCAATGACTTTCCTAATCAATRTATTTCTGAACTGAAGAGAATATAAWAGATGTAGTTTCTTTTGTCTTCTGACTGAAATTCTATGCTGAGGCCTAAAAATTTAACACTATTGGATAGAAAAAAGTATAGAATACTAYGTTTCTTCCACTGTTATGAAACACTGCATGAAAACAATGTCAAACTATGCTAAGAGTGAATAGAAAATACAGAAAACAATCACGTTGATCTACAAGTTCATGATGACATACTTTTGATGTGTAATGACTAGATTTCTAAAGAAAAAAAAACATTTAGTTTGGGAAGGGTTCATAAGTTATGATTGGACCTTTTCACTGTATTTTATTTTGAAGTAASAACCATTTCTTTTTACTATGTAATAGGTCACAAATTCATAGATTTCAGAATTCAAAATATATAATTGCAAACATCCTGTTTACTAATTTTGTAATGCAAAACCTATATTGATTTTAGCTATTTCAATCTCTGTTGAAGTAAGGGTCAATGTTGGGATTTCAAGCACTTGTAGTCTTGTGCATAGAATGAAATTCTATTTAATAGCCTACCTGGTTGGAAATTTGATTAGCTCTTTTAAAAGAAATAACTGGAAGGCATCTGGGATATCTAGGAGTAGAAAGATATATGATGTTGAGAAACAAAAAGCAATTTTCTTGTGAGTTTTGTTAGTTGAGGATAAGACCTCAGGATAAGTTAATCTGCTGAATCAGAGTAATGTTCAGGAAAACACCAATATAATTTGATTTTCAATACTGTAAAAAGCATRTATTACCTGCAGTGGTTAAACTGATTATTTCACAATGAAATWCATAAATACTTTTGTTGAGACATAAAATTGCTCCATGACACCTCAAATGAGATTCTGAGATTACAATGAAAGTGTCTTGTGCTGAAAGTCAATAATGTGAACAACTTCACTGTTGAATGGAAATTTAAAAAAAAGCTCATAGTGAAGAGCTGTGTGACATAAATGAGCTTTGTTTTGTAAATCCTTGGGAAYAGGCAAAGTCAGAGCTTTGCTTTCCTATGCATTGAAATTCAGCTCAACATTTCATTGAATTGGTGGTTTTGCTGTTGCTTTTTTATTCTTTGACACTAGAATATTGGGGCATTTCAAGTGTACTTTGGTAGTCTACAYAGTTTCCAAGATCCTTTAAAAATGTATCCATTCACACTGTAATTGCAGCCTACAGCTCATTTTAACCTAAGTTACACTATGATCTTTATCAAAAGAAAATTGCATGTCATTATTTCTGCATAGTAATAATTAATAGAATCTACAGTTAATGTTTTGTTCTGTGACTGCGGATAACATTTGAGTACGTTACTCAAATATCCTAATGATGTTACTGAAAGAATTAGGATGGAATGGAATTGCAATATCAAATTAATTATATCTGCAGTGCCTTGTATTGTGATAGAAGCTAAGACTTACAGAAAAAAACCTGTGTTCTGTAAGCTTTTTGCATCAAAAGGTAAAATTCCAAAAGTTACTTCAAGAATGCTTCTTAAGACAGAATTCCTTTTTCCCAGGTAGGTAGATATGGAACTGCTGTATTGTAGTTTTCCAAAACACTGTTTGCCAATTTTAAGTAAGCTGGTGACAACTTYCAAATATCATGACAACTCTAAAAACATAATATGCTGGCTAAGTAGCTAGGTCAATAATTCCAATTGTYTTACACTCATGTTTCCTGACCTAATACTGTCAAAAGAGAAACTAAGGAATGTCTTGATATGGTCAGAATGACTTTATCGGAGTGCAGTGCAAAATCTCAGAGCAAGGCCTTGATATTTTTCTTCTGGTGTATAATATCAAACACCTAGGAGTAACTTTGCAAGTGAGAGTACTACAGATTTTATTTGGGTTTTGTTGTTGTTGTTGTTGTTGTTTTGTTTGGTTGGGTTTTTTTGATTTGGTTTGGTTTTTTGTTTTGTTTTTTGTTTGTTTGGTTTGGTTTGGTTTTTTTAATTACATATTGCATCATCAATATTACACACAGAAAAAGTCATCTAGGTTAAAAGGTGCCTTCTGAGWTGATCTAGTCCAAGCCCCCTGCTCAAGCAGTAACAGCTAGAACAAGCTGATGACCATTCTGACCTTGCCAAAAATTTCTTGGTGCTTGTTCACTGGAGAGTTACTTGCTTTTATGTAGAAGTAAATGGCAATAAGACGAGATAGTTTTTCAAAATGCAAATCCTGACTTAACTATGCAGAATGTAATCTTTGTTTTGGTTGGAAAATATTATTTGTACAGACATTTTTAATTTGTGAAAATCTCCAAAGAGGAATTTCCTTTCTGGGAGTTTAGATATCCTTGTGTGAACAACTGTATTTATTCTGGAAATGTCCACCCTGTTGTCCTAGTTAAACATACGTGTGGCATTTAGGAGGCAGGCAGAAAACACAAGAGTGTTTTAAATTCTTTGGCTGTCTTGGATATGAAGATTTACACAATCATTTAACAGAACTGGAAGAGCAGAAACAAGAACTAAAAGGAATGCTTAAAGGACAGAACAGGTCTAATGCCAAGGTCCATCTTCTGGCATTAAAACAAGTTCAACTACATGACGTGTGGAAAGCCAGTGTCTGGATAAATATTTCAGGTGGTTTTAAGCAGTACTYCAAATAACTAAAGTACTGCAAGACATAAATTTAAATTCAAAGGAGCTCACTGTAACCTTCACAGCTAGGACAACACAAATGGATTTGGTTTTTTTCCTTCTCCTGGCATGTTTTCTTTTGTGCATTTTTTTATTTTGTTTTGTCTCTTTAGCATCACAAGGAACATCTATGTTTTGGTCAATCTGTGCATGTATCAGTATGAAATATTTCACAGACCTCATTCACCATACAGCAGTACATGGAATCAGCTTCTCTCTGGGATTTAAAATGCAGGTATGTTCATTATACCTTCCAGATAAAAGAACTGATCAACAGCCATACCTTAATATGTCAATTCCAACRTGTCAAAAAGTGAGTTTTGCCTGCTTTGACTTGATTGATCAAAAAAAGTAAGGGTTAAGTAGTTCAACAACAACAAAATAGATCTTGCAGAAATTCTTGTGAAATTGTAGGGATGTAAAAATTTCTAAAACTATGAGTATACATGTGATGATCAACAAAATTCTACTAGTCTGTGGGAAGAATGCTAAAATCACTGTGATATTGATACCATTAACTTTTATGGACTATGCTCTTTTCTCTGAATTTCATCTTTGCAAAATAATAGTGAGTTCATTCCACATCTATTCTATTTTGTAAATTATAAAATTGTCCATGGTTCTGCTTATTCAGATATTTGTAACTTCTACCRTGGTGTTTCACAATTTGTAATAGTTAATTCTTACAGCATACTTTTATCATTCYGATAAAGTTCTGAARACTTCAGATGGAATAAAATAAATAMRGGAAGTCTGAGGATAAGCAGATTGGTAACTTCTGCCTAGGAAAAAACATATAGCATCATATTCTAATGTTGTTTAAAACAAACAAACAAAAAAAACCCCACAAACTAACCAAACAATAATCACAAAAGAACCCCAGCCCTGACTTCCTTTTTCTGGATTAATTATGTTTTCCTTTCTGAAACTTTTACCATGTCTYGTAAAATGATTAACTTTTCCAGTCTTCTCAAAGTTATGTTATGTATGATGGAGTGCTGCTGGAAGACAYTTAATCAAAACTTCCATGAGAGGCCAGGAAATAGTTTGAAAAATTATCACTCACAGGTGTTGTGTTTAGTTGGTTTGAGTATTTTTTTGGTATTGTTGTAGTTGTTTTTTCTAAGTGTAGACAGAATACGAATCAATCACTGTTTTAATTTGTCACTGTTCATAGGAACAGAGGTCATGCATTGAACTAGGATGTATTGGACAGGTAATAACCACAAAAGGAATCTACTATAAAAACAATGAATTTACCTTCACAATTTTGCAATCTCCACTTCTCTCTTGGCTCTCATCTCTTTGTAGTGTTAACAGCCACCTCTACCTACGCCTGATCTCTCCACTGCCCCTCTGCCTCTGAAGCTCAGCAAGGATGGCTGTGACCTTTAACTCCCCACAACAGGATTTACCATGTCCCCATAGCTCTGAGTCTTCCATACAATTTCCCTTTCCCAGGCAGCTGTACTAGAACTGCTTCTGTGTGGCCTGAGAAAGTCCACTGCTGGTCCACAGCTMTTACTTGAATTCACAGCAGATCCCTCATGAGACCAGACCTCTCTAAGCTTCAAGAACACATTGCATTGGGAAGAAACGCCTGGACTTGGATCTACAGACAGTGTAGATGCATTAGCATGCACTGGCTTGAGGAGTGACTATTTCAGATACTCTTACTGTTCTGATTGTTTGGGGGTTTTATTAATTACTGGTGCCAGTCCATGTTCTCTGGGGGAGAAAAAATCTTAATGTCTACAGAAAGAAACTTCTATTTCATAGGTTACCACCATGTATTTTTCAGAGAAGAAGAAGAAGGAAAAAAAAACCCACAAAAAGACCCCATACAAAACACTGCTAATACAAAGTTAATTTATTGATAGCAAGTAGCTGAAGGTAAGTCTCCCTGTGATTATGCAAAACACAGCCTGAATTAACACCTTATTGATTAGTTGAAAAAAAGAAAGCTGGCAAAACTAAATACAARGTTCCCTGCAATAATTTAAAATGTAATTCAAAGTAATCCTCAAATTTCCATTCCTTCMCTTTGGGGACTGTCAGAGAGTTTTCTAGTTGCCCATCCCCTCATGYTGACTACACATTTTCTGCCCTATATAAGTCAGTCAGCAGTCTGCCAAAGTTCCTGAAGCACCTGCAGCTGACACGTACAAATGTGTCARCTTTTCTCCCCTAAAGTTATAATTCCATATACTGAGCTAGTCATCTTCATTTTACCTTATGATCAATAAATACAAAAACATACTTCTGAGGAGCAATTAGTGTACCCTATTGCAGGCAGMTACTTTAGGACTAAAATAATCACTCCCTAAATATATCCATATTTATCCCTTGACAGTATAATGATAGCCGGCAGTGCCTAACTCAGATGTGTGTGTGTGCATTCTGAACATCCAGAATTAAGAGGTGGATCCCATTTCAATTCCTAGAGATTTTGCTGATCTATGAAGTGAAAAAACCCAACATATATTGTGTCTGATTTCATTCAGTTTCCAAGTGAAATTGCCTCATTTATGATTAGTAGCTGCAGAACAGTTCTGCTGGGTTTGAACMAGTGACTTATCATACAATCACAGGATTGTTTGGGTTGGAAAGGATCTTTAAAATAATCTGGTCCAACAGCCCCTGCAATGAGCAGRGACATCTTCAACTACAAATTTACATTTCTTTAGCAATAATGTTAATTTTAGTAGTCTTTCTGCCTCTGGAGAGTGGCTGTTTGTAGATGYTAGGACAGTAGAAGGAGTAAAAAAAAAATAAAAGTAGAAATRCTGGCTTAAATTGGTGCTCAAAGTGACTGTGAGACAAAATGGTTCTCAGGTCAAACTAGAAATATGAAGTAATAGGATAAGTTAGAGATGTAATCTTTGTAACTGATGTTTCCCATGAAATTAAATACGAATTTCAGGAATGTAGTTAGACATCTCTATGAATTCAAAACTGGAATTTTAAAACTACTCCCTCTTCTTTTGTTGTCCCAGGGCTACTTATTTAATTTTTCATTTCTATAAATTTAATAGTCTAGAAGAATTCAAATTAAATTCACCTAGAAGAGCTGAGTTCTCTCCAATGGTTAAAAAGAAGTTTCTGAAGTRTAGAAATCTGCATTGTTTCCATCTACAAACCTTTTTGTCATTGGTACATATCGAAGTACCAATATACACAAAAACCTGGATATAAGACATTGTAATATTTCCAGTTACCTCAAAAGAGACCTTGACCATAACAGACTTTTTTTCATTGATGCATGAAATTTTGTGCTTGGGACTTTCCATATGATACACATGGATGATGATGATGGTTAAACAGATTTTTTCCCTGAATCCATCACTTAATGAAACACATTTATCTTTAAGTGCAAAATCACTCTTAAGTAAATGGGAGTAGTAGTTGGGAAAATTRGTGTTTCTTCTTTCCTCTTCTTCCAGAAAACTGTATGACAGRTATGGAAAGTCTATACTTAAGATGATGCCTGCAGCAGTAACAGTCCATGTTTACCTTCTTCAGAAATAGTATGTTACCAAATTTCCTGCAAGTAACTCCCAGATTTTCTGAAAAAAGCTTATGACTAAGCAGTTTGGATTAAATTTGATTATGGCAATAAAGAACCCTCTTTTTCCTTTCCTTTCTTTTCCTTTCTTTTCCTTTCTTTTCCTTTCCCTCTCCCTGGCTATCACCAGTGTAGTTCATTTGAAAAAAGTTTGTGACTCATAAGTGCAGATAAATACTGAGCTATATATTTGAAAATATATTTGAAAAAAAAATATTGCTGTATTTGAAAGCAATATTTCTCCAACCAGCCCCCATTTTCTTTCTTTCCTTTATTTATTCTTATTTATTTATTTATTTATTTATTTATTTATGTATTTATTTATTTATTTATTTGAATTTCATTTAATCACATGGCATTCTGGCACATTGTAAATGAACAGAAACAAACTTTACAAACACATTCAATTCACATAACTTTCATATAAATTTCAWTTCATTGTCAGCAATTATTAAAATCAAGCCATACATCAGAAGCTTATGTACTGAAGTTTGAGTGTTTTTTCTACTGCATTAAAATGATAATACTCTCAATATATTTTAATGGGTCTAAATATTTTTCCTCATTGAAATATATTTTACACTAAATTCATTCTTATCTCAAGATGTTGAAGAGTGAGTATAAAYTGTACAATTTTTATTCTCTTTTAATTGACTTTATTTAACATTGATGTTTAAGTATAAAAAAGAGAGAATTTATATAGTTTATATTTCTCTCTCTTTATGCATCTTATAATTGCCTTACAATTGTTTCTCATTAAAAAAAAAGCAAACTGCACACAAATTGAATTCAGTAACATTAGAGATGAACTTCAATTAGTTCAGAATCCCTAAGGACTGTGTTTTCATTACATGCTAAAAGATCAAATTAAACTCCATACCAGCTCACAGATCTTTCATAAGAGCATGATCTTTTTTGTATGACAATTAGAAGAAATGGAGACAWGCTTTAACTTTAAATACCACTAGTATTTCAAATCTATATATACTAAAAATTGAGGTATGATTTGTGCYATCTGATATAATTTACTTGACTTTGTAAACGCATCAGCTGTACCATTTGAAGAAAATAATTCTTTATTTCTTCAGTATTTTYCAGAATCTTGTATGTACAGCATAACCCTGGAAATTCTCTAGATGGATGAAAATCACAGTAGTGTACAGTATATAAAGATCAAAAGTGATGTAGTTTTGGTAGCCTTCATTCAGTCCTTGTCAATGGTCTCACGTGGCCATGATCAGAAATTAAAATACTTCTGAATATGAAAAAAAAAAATAAAAAAAAGCTACTGTGAGCAAATCAGCTGTTGATACAAATTACTGGACTTTTAATAAATAGTTACTGCTTGGCMAAAGCAAAATAGAATGCTATGTTATCTGTAATTGGTGGAAAATTCAGAAGGCAAAATATGGCCAGGAACATAGAAGTAGACATAAAAACTACACCTATCAATGCTATCAGAGACTTTCCTACCACCCAACCTCTGCAAATAGAAAAARMAWWTTCATTCATTTGGGGGACATTTGCTCTTGATCTCAGTTTTCATTTTAACAAAAGTTAAGGAATGTGAAGGACTTTTTCTTATATCTCTTCTCAATTTGTAGAGAAGTCAAGCTATTGCTGTTTTACAATGCAATGCAATTGTAAAATTGCAGGTTATGAACTGGGTGGCCTTCAATCCATTGTGATTTTAGAAACACCTACTAATTTAATATCATATTTTCACTTCAATTCCTTCACTCATTGCCGAATCTCRGAATTAGAGATAGAGGGGGAGTGTAGTCAAGGGAACAGGAAAAGTAAGAGCTGCAATTCTGTGATTATCTCAGTTTTTTAGAGTATGGTGCAAATATCACCAAGGTTCCTGATTTAACCCTTGTATAGGTCWTTCAGTTAAGAGTTGGACTWGATCCTTGAGRCTCCCTTCCAAYTCAGAGCACTCTGCAAAAATTGCCAGCTTAATTACATGCCCTTACTAAAAGTGTTGATTAAGAAGTWTTGGGTTGTTGAACTAATGCTCTAGTAACAGTTTTTCTCCCTCTCACTGTTTGCTCCTTGGTGGCTCATTGTGGTGTGGTGTACCATACTYTGCAAATGCATGAAGAAGAAGGGTGACTCTTTGAGAGTGTTTTAACTCTACACTGCAATTAACTTGAAAATACATTAAATCCTTATTTCTTCTGATATTTCTCTCTCTTCATAATCTAAACATAATGACTTCTAACACTTCCAAGATTTATTTTAATTAGATGAAAAAAAATATTTTCCATCACTACCACAAACAAATAAAAAACCCACCTCCATTTCCAACACCCCCAAATCCCTCCACACCCCCATTATCACTTTAATGCTTATCCAATTTATCCTTTAAATAAAAACATAGAATGATACTCCAGTCTATACTGATCATACATTAATTCATATAATTTTTTCTATTTTGCTGTGAAAAATCCCGAACTGCAGCTGTGAAGGGTGTTCATAGTGAGAGCCAGAGAACTGTTCAGACTTTATATCCTCCCAAGCACCATCTAAGAATTTTTCTGCTTTCTGTCTGGCAATGGTTCTTCTRTCTTTCCTCCTGACAGCCTTTCCCAATGCTGTAGACATTCAAAATCCCTGTCCAGATGATGTTAGAAGATGATAACCTTTGACTTAGATCATCCCCAGGATTATCCAATGCGGACTTTGCTTTTTCACTCATCAGAATAAGAAAGAAGAGTACAAGGGTGTGTAGAAGACAGACTTGGCAAAACTCCTACATAAAGACTATSCAATTCTTAAGGACTCTATGATTGTATGTAGCCTACCAATCCCAAACTAGATGTGAATCAATGRTTATTCAACAGTCAAGAATGAAAAGGAAAAGCTTTCTTTWGACATTATGAAAAAGCTTTCTTTTTGTAACGTTCTGYTTTGGTTTTTACAAAAAATTTTTTTAAGTATTTTTAGCTKCTGGAGTATAGCTATTCTGCAACAAAAATACTGCCTTATTTTTACTATTGCAGGAGACTGGAAGAGTGGCTGACTGGCTCAAATCAGCCAGTTGGGACATGGTGGGGAACAGGGCCAGCAAAATCTCCATAGGTGGGATGGTGCACGGCTTTCCTCGACACCTTCTTGTATTGCACTATGAAACACATGAGCATTTGAAAAGTCTGTGCCAGCCCTCACTGCAATGAGAGTGGTCAACTGCATGGGCAAGCTGGGAATGTTCTGGCTCTGTGTAAAATGCAGGCACAAGACTTTAGTGCTGCAATTAGTATAATTTTATGCAGTAGATTAGAACAGAGCATGGCTACATGGCATGCTCCACTACCCTCGATTTAAAACCCCCTAAAATCATGCTGAATCTCATTTCTCTCTTCCTCATTCTCCTTCTTGTCTTCTTCTCCTCAATTTACATTGTAAGTCAGACMAAGAAAAATTCCAGTCGTTGTTTTGTGACATGTCTTTTTGTGTCTGGAGACAAAGTTTGTTAAGGCAAATTTTGCAAAGTGACTTATTTCCTTGGATTTCTAAACTTTGTAAGTAAAAGTTTGTTTTGAACTTCCAGAGAATTTTGCAGTTTCTCCTGCTCGCTGCCTAGGGTAAGTCCAGGGTAGATTGGGTCATACAACAGGAAAATCCTCTGTAATTATATTTATATTGATCCAAACACAACATATTTTTCCCCTTTATTTAAATGCTATGATAGAAAATAAAGAGAAATTATTTACACTATACTATACTAACAAGCAGATACACTACAATGTAGTACTAAACAGAAAGGGAAGTAGCATAGACACTTATCTCTGCTATTAAATTGCTGCACATACTCTGATATTTGGTGTGGCCAGCAAATTCCCAGGCAACACACACAGGTGAGACTGTTAGTTTGGATGTCCTTGAACTTATTCTCAGATGTTRCTGTCTTTGGGCTGACCCTGCAATAATCTTCAACAAACRTAACCAGTCATWTGGTTTACTACTTAAGTGCCTGGTTATCATTGTATTTTATAGAAATAAATTTGAAACAGCAATTTTGTTTTTACAAAAACACTCGTGAAGGCGAATGAAATTAGGTCAACCAAGCAGTTAGAAAACCTCAATATATATGATCAGTCTTGAGGTGGAGATATGTAGATAAAGCAAAAAGAATAAAACTAACAGTGTGGTTCATACTGCCATCCAGTAACTAGGCAAATTTCTCTCTGAAAGACTATGACATAACAGAACAATGAATAATGATTCAGCTTCKTGAACTGCAATATTTTTCCTTAATACTGAAGAAGGGAGTGCTTTACTTAAATAACAAACCAAATGCTTATTAAAGGAAAGGGAATTGCAAGGCTGAGATTTGTATGACTGCTGAGCATTTACCYCCATGAATACAGCATGTTTGTCTGTATTGTCAGTGGCTGCAAATCACACATTTCTATAGCTTCATTTTAGTTTGGATTGGAGGAAACACATTAACTAACAGATAATGAAAACGTCACATCAAATTCTTCACGTGTTCAAGTTCATTTCTCTATGATGCCATTAATTTGTAGTGAGATATATCTCAGGACTTTCATTATCAGATAATTTCTAGTATCAAATTTAGGATTACTCAAGTGYTATGTCTGCAAAGGTTTTATTTTAAATTCTAATTGTTGTTGATTCTTAAGAATACTAATGAATGTATAGCAAGGCTCTCGTAGTAATATGGCCAACATGACAATGCATAATTCAATTGGGAAAATAGATCATTCCGTGGGCAACATAATGATCCATGAATTTCTGTTAATTGAGGAAGCATTCCCGAAGGAAACTTCCCAGATATGAACAAAAAATAAATTTCTGAGATTCCTTGTTTTGGTAAGAAAAGACATTCTATTTTGATTATGTTTTTAGAGGATAAACTTAAAAAACCATTGTTCTGGATTTTCAAATTAATTTCCATTTTACTGCTTACCATTCAACTACTAACTGTCTTCACAGCTAAAAAAAAATAAAAAATCAAAAAAACATTGCAGTTGAAAAAAATATTAATAAGTAACAAATTAAGGAAAACATTGATTAAATATTAAATATAGTGTAAATCCAAGTCTGGGAATGTGCTACATCTAGTCCAGAGCTAGACATCAGACGTGTCTGATAAAGGGGGATTTCTGATACAAGGGATTGCTTGCATCATAAATAGCATGGCCAACAGAATTAAGGCAGTTATCATTCCCCTTGGCATTGTTGAGGCTGCACCTCAAGTCCTGAGCTCAGTTTTGGGCCCCTCATTACAAGAAAAACTATGAAACATTGAAACATATCCAGAGAAGAGCAATGAAGTTGGTGAAAGATCTGGAACACAAGCCTTATAAGGAATGGTGGGGGAGTTGAGGATGTTCAGCTTGAAGAAAAGAAAGCTCAGTAGAAACCTTATTCCTCCCTTAAAGGAAGTTGTAGTGAGAAGAGGGTTGGTATCTTTGCCCAAGTCAAAAATGATAAGACAAGAGAAAATGGCCTCAAGCAGTGCCAGGGAAGGTTTAGTTTAGATATCATGAAAACTTTCTTCACCAAAAGGGACGTCAAGCATTAGAACAGGCTTTCCACAGAAGTAATGGAGGCCCCAAGACAAGAGGTACTTAAAAGACTTGTAGATGTGATACTTAGAGACATGGTTTAGTGATGGACTTGGCTGCATTTTCCCCCTGAAACTGACCCTAAGGGTATTTTCCAACCCAAATTAAAGTCTGACTGTATTCTCTCATTTATGTAGAGTGGATGCAAGGACAGAACCACACCAATTACTGATGTATAGTGTAAAATTTGTTTAATATATGGGACGTGAGTAGTTGGTGGATAGTGATTCCAAACCCCAGATTTCATTCATACACTTCACACATACCAGTCAGGATCTCAGTCTCCAAATCCAGTTCAGATCAGCATCATGGATCCAGGTAAGCAGGATTCTCACTGACTGGTTCATTGGGTTAACCCTGGCTGGATGCCGGGTACCCACCAAATCCTTTCCATCCCTTCCCTCTCCAGCTAGACAGGGGAGAGAAAATATAACAATGAGTTTGTGAGTTAAGGACTCACCAAATACTATTGTGGGAAAAACAGATTCAAATTGGAGATATTGAATTTATTGCTAAAAATTTGTGTCAGGATAATGAGAAGTAAAATAGGACCTTAAAAATAACTTTCCCCACCCCTCCCTCCGTCCCATCTCTACCTCCTTGTACCACTGCAGCACAGGGAGAGTGAATGGGGGTTATGGGTGGTTCATCACACATTGTTCCTTCTGCTGCTCAGGGAGAGGAGTCCTTACCCTGCTCCAGCATGGGGTCCCTCCCACAGGAGGGAACTCCCACAGTTCTCCATGAACTTCTTCAATCTGAGTCCATCCCATGGACAACAGTTCTCCATAAACAGCTGCAACGTGGGTCACCCTTCCAAAGGGTGCAGTCCTTCAGGCACAGCCTGCTCCAGTGTGGGTCTCCCAGAGGGTCACAAGTCCTATCAGGAAACTTGCTCCAATGTGGGCTTCTCTCACCATAGGTCCACAAGTCCCTGCCAGGAGCCTGCTCCACCGTGGGCCTCCCATGGRTTCACAGCCTCCTCTCAGGCACCCACCTGCTCCAGCATGGGTCTCCTCTATGGGCTGCAGGTGGATCTCTGCATCCTTGTGGTCCTTCATTACTCCAGATTACTTTCTTAATCACAAAGAGTTAAAAATCCTGTCTTTAAGCTATATATGCTAATGTTCTATTAAATGGATTTTCCAGACCTGAACTGTCTTTTCAAATTATGAACACCATCCAGTTTGGCTTTCGTAGTTTCTTATTAATTCTTCTGGGGGAARTGTGCAGATAAGATACAGTATAAAGCACAATTTAATTTTATTCTGATCAATGCAGAAGCAAAATAATGTTGACATCATTTTGAAAGCTTCATAAGCTTAACCACTCAGGAATATTCAAAAACAAAACAAAAGAAAACAATAAAACTAAATCAAACAAAACAAATAACTAAATAACACCCACACAMAMAAAAAAMAAAMWYATGTTGRATCTTAACATTGACTKAAGAGAATATTCTGGTAAGAAATATCCTCTCTATTGCAAGATAAAACGACTGTTCATACTTAATTTTTCTTATTCGGAAACTTTAGGCTTTGATAAGGTTATTTAAAAGTTGCACTTATGATACTTATGACACGATATGAGAATAAAAATTCTTTAACCCCACTTGGTAGTATCTGGGAATACTATCATATATAATATAATACAATACCTTGATATTATTCCCAGATGTGAGCTGTTGTTTCTACTKATGTGGCTATAAATTATTTAATGCACAAAACCATTAATAAGGATATTATCAGGAATATATAATGTATATACAGGTATGCACTCAGTTTTCTGAAGAAAGTTTTCCAGCATTATAAACTATAGCTTGACATTTGATGCAGTTAAGCAAATTACACTGCGTGATATTTTATCCTTAGGAATGACCTTGCTTGCAGGAAGGGTTATATTAGCTTTTTGAAGTCTGGCTATCTATCCTATTGACTTGCTGGAAATAGAAATGACAGTAAAAAGAATCCAAGGGCAAAATATGTGAGGAAGGAACAAATAATGAACAAAGTGCATATGTAGAGACATCTCATTTTTATGTCTCATACCTTTCAAAATTATTGTATATTTCTAGGAGTTCTTACTGACRCTTAAGCATCACAGAATGGATATAAACATAAGGATACAAAATAAATATYATCAGAGCTGAGTATTTAATTCTTATTTGTATCACTTTTATGTACACAAACAGGAATTACTAATACTTGTCCTTYTGTATGTGGCCTGCAGTACAATGGCATTGCAAGAGTGCTKTCTCCAAAATGAATGTTAGTTGTAAGGTTAAATGCAAATAGATTTGCTATATAATTCTCTTTTTAAAACCACAGTATACACAGCAACAGTTGTACCCTGTTTTGAAAGTCAAAYTGAAACAGAAGCTTTTTAATACAAGTTAAGCACTATTTTTAATTGGAAACTGAAAGTAACAATTTGTGGGGTTGAGTTAATGCTTACTTTGCATTAAAACAGAAAGWAACAAGCTATGTCTAGATATTGACTACACTAGCTCTAAACTGTTCTAAATTAATTTTTAAATGTGTAATGGTATGTTATGCTGTTCCTTYTTATTTCAATGCATGGTGTAAGTTCACACACACAAAAAAGAAATATCAAAGATAAGGAAATCACTCTTATTTCCACAGAAAATACTGAGCAATCTGTCTGTTCCTTGGAACTGTAATGATTTCCCACTGAATAAAATATTATAAATTTTTAATACTTATATTTTAAAAAATCTTTGTGGAATAAACTGATTTAAAAGGATCACTTAAATTACGTTCATACACAACTAATAGGTAGTGCGACTAGTAGGTAACCACTGAATAACATAGAAGGTAGAAAAGAACAAAAAAAATGTGGTTATTTATTGCATAGAACAAAAATATTTAAGACACTAATGAGTGAAGATGTGATTTAATTTTGACATGTACAAATGCACTCAGAGATCTCTGCACCTCCTTGATTCAGGTACCGTATTGATATCTTTGGTGTTTGATAGCTGTATTGTTGACACACTAATGACTTTAAGAAGACTGGGCATATTTTTGCTACCTACCATACACAAAGGTAGCCCAAACAACCATTTCTAAACCCAAAGCAATAAACCTAAAATGCAAAATCCTAAAGACAAACGGAATAGTTACAATTATTTATAAACACCTCACAAGTAATGAGACTGATTCYSTAYAGGAAACCCCAAGAAAGSTCAATAAAGTAAGATGAATTATTTATGCCTGTTATATCATAATATTTAAGTATTTGCATATATATTTAAGCTTTTGTATATATACTGACTGTGCTCCTAATAAGCAAGCTGAAACAAGGTTTTGATTAGCAAACCATTGTATTCTTTCATGTTGTACACATGCTATATTATACATGATGAGGTACTGAAGAATTCAGAAAACACTTTAGATGTTCTTTTTCTGGGAAAGAGCAGAAGGATGCAATCCATCTGACTTCTCCCAACGGCAGAAACATCAAAGGTATGAAATAAAATTCTGATAGCCATGACCCTGATTTTAGTGGTGTATATTTTTTAGTCAGAACTTAAAGYACTGGGGTCAGATAGCAAATACCCTACAGGTTTGCTACTGCAGATGAAATTGTAAACATCATTATCTTTTCAAAGGAGTTCAAATATGACAATCATTAACTTTGCACACTCAGCACTGCATGTTAATCTGACAAGATCAATATGTTGCCTCAAAATTGCTGTGCTTTTTCTGCTTATTTTAAGGAAAATAAATCTCACAAACATATTAACACTTCTAGAGTGTGTAATGAATAAATGCCATTAAAGTTAACAGTAAATATTTCCTACATCTTAGTAATATAATACAGAAACTTAATCACTTTTATATTCATAATGCAATATACATATCTAGAGTTGATGGRAATGGAAATAAAGGTGTAAATTAAAGAGTTGCAATTAGACATACCATACAGTGATATGATAAAAGTTTATATTTATATTCTGAAGTCCTTGCATGGAGTTTAGTTGTCTTCCAGCAGAATCCTMACACAAGTTACAGATGAGTTTACAAGTTATGCAGAGACTTAGACATTTCCTTAAGGACTTTAGTATGCCTTGTAATCTTTTATTCATGCAAGTAAAGAAAGGAAGAAAACAGACATCTGAGTTGTACAGGTAAGCCATTTGAATATTTACTATTGTTGAAAGTTAATATATTTCTAAAAACAAAATGGATTTTGGTAGGTTATTAAAATACCAGACATTCTACTAAAACTCTATATGTTTCTCACATTGATCTGAATTTCTTAACCAAAACCAGGGACTTTTTCAGAAAATTCAAAACAATGTTGCAGTAAATTAGTACAGAAATTGAGAGAATTTTTTCTAATTCAAACTAAATAGAAAACAATGCTGAATAACRTAAGATCATTTTGCTATTCCTGGCAGCCTTTTTGATCATTTATCTTTGTATTTCCATTCTTGAATAGCTTGATGTTCRACTCATTAGAGCTGAATTAGTCCTCTCCTGCTTTGTTTTTCACTCATGACTATTTATACCAAGATCAATAAATTCAATTTACTGAGATTCTGGGTATCAGAGTATCAAGGTTATARAAAACATATTTTGAAATTGCAACTCATATTTCTTTTCATCCAACCTTATTCATATATAAGAGCTAATTCCTGATCTGCTATTGACCTTGAGACAGATATGATTAATGCTTGTACAAACAGTTCTCCTACACAAATAGTAAAAATTAGACAAAGATCTATAATATTCATTATATTTTTTCAGTTAAAAACGTGGATGAAATTGCAGATGAAGAGAACTGATTCTTACTGTTTTTCAGACACTTTACTGCCAGAGTAAAATCAAAAGTTGATAGAATAAACAAATAAAGTAGATCTTTATGAGGGTGCAGCAATTATTAAGAATGATGAAAAAATATATRCAACTTAGAAGCATTCAAAACTACTTTGACATAATATTTTGACCTYTTAGACTCAGCTGAAGGCCAGAATTCCAGCTGAAGTGACCAGTTGATGGTATTTATTATCCTCATATCCAAATACTTTAAAAAAAAATAAAACAGATGTCACACTAACACTGGAAAACTGAAAAATTMATTTCCTTCCTTTGACTCTGAAGTATTCTATACTATGCAGTTAAAAAATCATAAAAGTATTGGTAGTTCAAGGGGAAATCTGGAAATCTGCATCATAAAATTGRAGAACACTTTGGGTTGGAAGGGTCCTGTAAAGTATATCTAGTCCAACTGCTGCTTCAGTGAGCTGGGATATCTTTAGCTAGGTCAGGTTGCTCAGAGTCCTCACTGTCTGACYTTGAATATTTCCAGGGATGGAGGAAGAATGGCTGGAWAATGGCCCAGCAGAAAAGGACCTGGGGTTGYTGGCTGACCCAGCTGAACATGACCYRGTGTRTGCCCAGATGGGCCAATGGCATCCTGGCCTGTATCAGCAATAGCTGGGCCAGCAGGAATTGTACCTCTGAACTCAGCATTGGTGAGGCCACACCTTAAAYCCTGTGTCCAATCTAAGCYRCTCACTGCAAGAAAGATATTGAGGTACTAAAGTGTGTTCAGAGAAGAGCAATCAAATCAATAAAGGGGCTGGAGYTCAGATCCTATGAAGAGTGGCTAAAGGAGCTGGGGTTGTTTAACCTGGAGAAAAGAAGGTTCAAGGGAGACGTTTTTGCTCTCTACAATTATTTTCAGAGGACAYTGTAGTGAGGTGGTCAGCTTYTCCCAGGCAACCMGCAACAAGACAAGAGGAAATGGCCTCGAACTGTGCCAGAGGAAGTTCAGGTTGRCTATCAGGAAGAATTTCTTCACATAAACGGTTTTCAAGCATTAGAACAGGCTGTCCAAGAAAGTGGTGGAATCACCATTCCTGGAAGTGCTCAAGAAACACATGGATGGGACATTTAGTGCAATGTTTTAGTTAACAAGGTGATYTTCAGTCATAGATTGAACTTGATGATCTTGGAGGTCCTTCCAAACTTAATGATTCTGAAATTTTATCTACCACCTCTCTGGGAAACCTGTTCCAGTGTTTCACCATCCTCATCACAAAATATTTCTTCCTTATAACAAGTGTAAATCTGCTGTCCTTTAGTTTAAAACAATTACCCCCTGTTCTTTCACTACAGGTCATACTAATATGTTTCTCCAYATCTTTCTTACAAACTCACTTTAAGTAGGAAAGGCTRCAACAAGATGCCCMCAGAGTCTTCTCTTCTCCAGACTGAACAAAGACAACTCTCTCAGCCTTTCCCCAGAGAAGTGCTCCAGCCTTTTAATTKTTTCATAATCCTGGTCTGGACCTACTGGCACAAGTCCATGTTCTTTCTGTGGTGAGAACTCAAGGGCAGGATGCAGTACTCCAAATGGGGTCTCTCCAGAGCAGAGTAGAGGATGGTTGGATTATTAGTTTGAAGGCTTTTTTAAAAAATTAATTACATGCAGTAAAATGGTGATGAACTTTCATACTTCACAATCTGGAATCACAGGAAATGTTTATTAAAGATGAATAGCATCACCTATGTCTTAAGAAAAAAAACAAGTGGTATCTCTGTAGGGAACAAATTGCTTTTATAGGATGTAGGATAGTTAGATAAAAATCAAAATGTGACTCAACATCTCAAAATATATAAGAAGCCTTTCATATGTAGTGGGGTTCATTTTAATCCAGCTTTTATAATTTATTTTTAGTATCTAGTATARGTTAATTTTCTCTCTACAGTTTGTGAAGAAAAGTCAGAACCTGGAAATAAAGTTCATCCTGATTATGTCTGACATCTTACTTAGGAAGAGACAAATCACAATCGACAAGAAGTTTAAATTAGATACTATCTGTTGGATGACCAGTGTTAAATGAGATTCATCTCTCCTTTAGTCTGTGATGGTTCAATGAGGAACAGGCTAGAGAAAAACACTGATTTACTGCTTCTAATTAAACAACACATTTCTATATACGAGTCAGAATGGATCTTCCATTTCCCTAAGAATAATAGGATTAAAAAAAAAAAAAAAAAAGAAAAGAACAAAAACCCCCAGCTCTGCGTCACCTATCGAAATAGCAGATGAATGTGTTTTCAGGATCAAAATTTAAGTGCCTACATTCCTTTTTCCTTTTGGTTCTGATAACAAATTTATTAATCCCTCACTGAATTCTACCCTTTTCCTTAAAACATTTATCAGTTGAAGCTATTGAAGCTATTGTTCATTAGTCTCAAACTAACTTAAATCCCATTATCATCCTTTGAGCATCAATTTCTTCTTCGAGTTCAGAAGAGAGTTTTATAACACAGCAATGGTTAAGTGCTTCCAATTTACTTTTATGTCTTAATACATTTCAAAAACTTCTAGTGTTAACATTACAAAGAGAAAGTTGAACACAGAAAGAAAGAAAGGGAAAAAATGTAATTTGTAAAATAACAGGAAAGATCTTTTCTGCTGAAAAGTTCAAATATATTTACAAAAGTGATTTTGCCTCTGTGTCCATTTCTTCCCTACTGTCAGGTTGGCAATTTAGYTTCAGATGTGTCATTGTAATTTTTCCGCACAGAAACTCTAACAGAGGAAGGACAATAAAAAGGGGAAAGAAAAAGAGAGGTCAAGAAAATTCAAGGAAACTAGATTTTTTGTATCTTGGACAAGTTTTAAACGTGCTTTTATAACAGGTCATAGGCAGAGGTCCATTAAATGGACATGTCCTTTTAATAATTGAAGCTCAATGAACAAAATGCACATCTCACTTTTATTCTAAGGAGATATTTTCAGATAAGTAATAACTAATTTCTCCTCATTCATAAAGGGAACACATTATGGCAACAAAAGTCTTCAAAGATTCACAGATAATATACATATATTTTACATGTCTTGCTTTATAAAGTTTCATATAAATTGGCAACATTCATTGATATAATGGAGGTTCTTAAACATGGAAAAACAAATTCTTACATGCAATCCTTATTTTCAAGTAAATATAAGAAGACACAATGAAGATAGGGTGATTTGGAGGTTTTATCAAGACTTTGCACCAGCATAACAGGGAATCTGAATTTGTTTGCTGTTACAMAATACTTCCAAGTTACCTAAAAGTATCTATTAATAGCTGAGGTAATTCTGGTATCTAAGACATCCATAATTAAAAGAAATGAATGTGACCTAAATGATATCTGTGTTTTTCCGGAGCACTGATTGTAAAGAATGTGAGATACCTCAAGGAGTCTTACCTAGCATTAGGCAACTAAGTTTAGGCAAATAAATTAAATGTTCATTTTCAGTGTCATGTATTTTCATACTGGGAGATGGGCTCTAATTAAAACAATTGTTTTCCTTTATCATCAAATAAAAGTCATATTTTGTGGGAAGGAAGGAAGGAAGGAAGGAAGGAAGGAAGGAAGGAAGGAAGGAAGGAAGGAAGGAAGGAAGGAAGGAAGGAAGGAAGGAAGGAAGGA
>CADDXX010000694.1:278124-308236 GCA_902810485.1 Alauda arvensis
AGGAAGGAAGGAAGGAAGGAAGGAAGGAAGGAAGGAAGGAAGGAAGGAAGGAAGGAAGGAAGGAAGGAAGGAAGGAAGGAAGGAAGGAAGGACCTCTAAGTCATGTCAATAAAAATGTAGCAAAACATTAATTTAATGAATATAGCATTAGATTTGAAGTCAAGAAGATAAAAGAAGAAAACCTTTGCCAAAAGTAAAGGAATCTGATAATTAAGAAAAGTAACATARCTATGAAAATAAATGAAAGACAACTCTGAAGAAAGCCATAAAATAAGAAGTAATTAATTTAAATGTAATTTGATAAATATAACATACCATTATATAGAATAGCTACATAAAGATATAAATAACAAGAATTATAAATCCCTAAATTTTAGGAYAGTTTATTTTGAAATTTTTATGTCAATAAAACATCACTGGTGTGAAAAGAATTGAAACTGATGAATGGTGATTAACAACAAAGCTGAAACCTTGCTTTAAGCCCACCTTCACAACAGAAAAAAAAAAAGCCTTTTGGACAGATGAGTACTAATCTAAGTGAATCACAATGCCATCTATTTATTGCTTCCAAAGATCAAAGTTTATTTTAGAAATCTGCACACTATTTGAACTGGAGAGCTACAGGTGACCAATGGCACTTTAATTAGTTCAGGCTCTGGATCAATCAATTCTTTTCTGGTGCCTGACAGTTCACATGCTTTTGACATTATTGATCTTTGTCCATTCATTTATCTTCTTTCCTTCTAAGTTTTTTGGATTCCTTAATTCTTTGTATTTTCTCTGTCATCTTTCTAATCACTTGCATGCAAGTCATTGCAATAGATCTTCATCTGTTTCACTTGCTCTTTTCCATGACATTCAGTAAATTAGCTTAAAAATTTATTTTAAAGATTATTTATATGTGATATTGAGTTATTTTTGTTGATCAGAGATAAAATCTTTGTACAAACATTCACCATGACTGCTACATTTCTGAAGAGATGCGAAGAATATTTTTGTAATAGCTGGTGCTGGAGAACGCTATTAAATGATGCCCTAGTTTTGGAAAATAGTCATTTTCTAAGAGATCACTAGATATTCAGTTTGAAATATAGCTCAAAATTTCTTCAGCAAATACTGATTCTTTTTTGCTATTTTTGAATTTTAATGGAGTGATCAGAAACTATCCACCTGTCCTGCACATTAATGTTTGACCAACTCTTGCCTCATTAGAAAGCATACAGTGTGCATGAGCACCATTGTGAAGGAAGCTCATAACATTCATGTGAATGCTATAAAACCGTGGAAACAATAATTTAAATATTATTTGGAAAAAGACCAGCTAAAATGCATTGCTAAAGTCAGAATACCTATTATCTAGCTCCAAAAGAAGTAAAAAAAATCTAATGCCTATTAAAAAACTTCATAAACTAGTTAAAAACCCCAACTGCAATCCTTGAATAACAAAGGCTTATAATGTATATAATGATCTGAAAATGGCATTTACTATTTATTTTTATGAAGGAGGAAAATTATCAGTATTGATGATGGAAAAAGAGCATCATCTGTGACRGCAGGACCCTTTCTGTTCCTGATAAAAGAGTATGTTGCCTTAAGGTTGTTCTAAAATCACACTTCTTTTTCTTCCTGCTTATACTTTCCWGTCTATTCTCTTCTGCTATAAATCATTACCTGTTCTACATGTAAAAATAACAACCCAAAGATGGGGAAAACCTTCATTTGTATCAGAATCAGACAGTACTATTAATAACGAGTCTCATTAGGCTACACTCAAGCTTTCCTTAGCTACAAAGTACTACWATAGAAGTCACTGAAAAAGCAAAGAAAATGATTTTGACCTTATCAGTTCCTTTAAGCATGACTCTCATCTCTGATTTTACTTTTAGAAGCGATGGGAAAAGATYAATGAAATTTAAAATAAATATTGAAGTAAATTTAAAAAGATTGAACAAACCATTCTATAGTTGGGATGATGGRGGGAAGATAGACAAAAGATGGAAATGCAGATATCTACTTCCATTTCTTATTTGGAAGGATTTTCAGGCAACAGCACCAATATTTTCATTTGTTTATCATCCTTAACCTTGACTGTGTGAATATATATACACACACACGCAAAAACACACACACATTTAAAATATTATTATACGTACTAATGTTTACCCTGATAAGCTTGAAAGCTGGAGGAAGGGCAAATCAGATTATTTTGACTCTTTTTTTACAACTCTTATGACAATCTCAATAATGGTGTTAGATTTCTAATATTCCAGTGAAAACCTTAAACAATTATTGTCAGTTCTTTATGTAAGCCACTTTTACTACTTGCCTTTATTTGAAACATAAATTAAGAAAGAGAATAAAAAAAGAAATCAACACACACATCTGTTTCTTTATTATAAAAATTTAGTGGTCAAGACTTTATGCACAAAACAAAAGGCACCATGTTGTAATAAAGTTTAAACTTTGCATATTTACTGAACTGTTTTTCTTTCAAACATCACTAATTTATTTATTTAAATTATCCATTTCACTGGAGAGAATAAAATTTCACAGATTTTGAATGACMGCACAATTCTGAAAATAAACTAGATATCTTCTGATAGTATATATTGTCTTGGTGGCCAAGGCAATATACACTTTCATTTCTCTGAAGTCAAAAAAATTGAATGTATTCTAACTATCCTCCTGTTAAAGAATAGAAATATCTTTAAAGCTGAACAGTTTCTTAGTCATGGGGAATATTTTCTCAACACAGAATAAACCTGGATCCTTTTTAACTTTTAATAATACCAGCATGTCCTCAAAATGTCTTTTTGGAAAAAYCTGTTAGTGCAGCAAGAATAATTTACTACTCCATTTTTATAAAGGCATGATAAAGTATTATGGCACCTGACCACWGTGAATAAAAACACAGTTAGACATTAAATTAATGAGACTGGCATGAGATCTGGTTCCTACTCACCATTTTCAAAATTACTTTGTAGTCTCCTCTAAGATGATGCAGGATTGTATCTATRAAAGCAGCATGCCACAAATATTCGGATAGGAAAAAGAGTTCTCATGCTATTGGTAATATGAATAATCTAATTAATTMTAGTGTTTTTGCTGCAAACACACAAACATATTCCATTTTCTCCTTTTAGTAATCTTCATCTTCTTGTGAGACCTTTGAATCTACAATAATGTCAATTTGAACAAGTGGAACACAGATTTRCTGTAAACCTGCTTGCAGCATTAGAAATAAAACAACCCTAAGATGTGGAAAATAATGAATAAAACTGAATCTTCTTTTTGAGAGATGCCATGTTATTTATTTTGTCATGCAGAAGAGAACTTCACTCTGATATCCTGATATCACAAAAGAACACAATAAATGTTCRTAGCACAATCACATTTTCTAAGGTATTCCCATCTTTGCAATTATTAGTGTTTATTTCTATGTCCATTCTTCAATTTGTGTGAATGAATTAAAAAAAATATTCTGCATCATTATGCCAACAGCATCCTGTTGAAATTTAGCATTATGAGATATATAATGGTCAAGAAATAGAGGAAAAAAAGATCTATTTTAGATCTAACACTATCAATCTGTACAGGATGATGAGAAGAAAAAAATCCAAGAGGGACATACAGTGCTGTAACTGTCTATAGTTAACAACAYTAAAAACACCTAGATTTGCTTTTGGACGAGAAAGTGTTAAAGAAATTGATATCTTTAGGAGTTGGGGTTATTGTGGGGTTTTWTCAATCATTAACYGATCATAAGCTAATATAAAATATAAAATATATCCAATCCATCTCAAACCAAAAGATTTTCTTTAAAATTAATAGAGGGATGGCTAGACATTGAAAAAAAAATATCAAGACAAAGAGATAAGTAATGGATTTTGCAGTTTTCATGTTTTTACACACTTCATTCCATTAATGTCCATTAACGAAATTCAGTTGTTAAAGGAATTTCTCACTATTAGTATGTTTCTTAATGATACAACAAGACAATACTCTTACTATCACATGGCACACACCCATTAAGTCTTCATAGTTTCATATAGTCAATAAACAAAGCCCTCATGAACTGAACAATTGTAGACTTTGGATGTCCCATGTCTATATTTTTCTAAAAACTTCTGATTCTATAATTTTTAACAGTGGCATTATATGAAAAGCAGTAGAAAGAGACACATAACTATGTTTGAATATTAATAGAAGTGTGACAGCTATTCTTGATATTCTATTCCATCAATAAGAACTTCCTACATAGTAAAGTGTGTATTACTGCTGTTCATACACAAACTGGCAAACAAATATTTATATAGTCTAAGGAAAATATGAAAAAAAACCCCACTTAGTTTATCTGAAGAGACTCAGAATATTTTCCTTCAGYACTGCCTTTTCTTTAGTATTTCTAGCACTCTTTTGTCCATTGTCCATTCTGTCTAGTTCCATTTGCTTTCTCACTCAGCCTTTTCCATCCCACATTGGCTACACCTTTCATTCTTTAACACTGTGCTGTTGTTTAAAGAAAGGAACTGCCTGTGTAGTGTGGACTTGAAAAGGAGAATTTACAGCTGCTAAAATTACCTATAGTATTCTTTTTTCTGAGGAGAGGTCTCCATCCATGAAAAATATTCTCCAGATTTTAATTACTTTTCATGTAATGATTTTATAAATACCTTTAAGATCATGAAACACAGAGTAATTTCATTAGAAGGACTTTAAAGATCATGTGGTTATAGTCCTCCACCATTGGCAGAGACCCCTTCAACCCCCTACAGACCAGGTTGTGCTGTACTCCATTCCCCATGGCGTTGCACTCTTCCAGAGGTGGGGTATCCACAACTTTGCTGGGCAAATAGTTCCAGAGTTCTCAGGCTTTCAAGTGTTTTTGTGCTCTGAGAGTTGATGATAGAGTTCGAAAGAGAGTCATGGCCAGGCAGTACTAACCACCATCTCCAGGAGCTAGAACTATTTGAAATACATATATGCTGATACTTCCTAATAAAAATTATCAGAATCAGAAATGCTTATAACTAACTTTTTTTTCTATTTTAAAATGTGTTGTTAACATCTGTAATTTAAAGCTTTTTTTTTTTTTTTAAATATTGAATGCACTCCTGTATCAGAAAGCTATCTTTCCTCCATTTCCATGTTTTTCTTTACTTTGCAGGGGAGGAAAAAAATCTTCGTTTGGAATGCTCCTCTGAAACTGTGTCAAATGAGAGCTGAAGCACCTCCTGTTCGTGGATGAGACTTGTAAATCTCAGTGTATGACAGAAAGATGGGTTGTGGACAAATCCATCAGGTCTTACAGTCCAGTTTGTCTGGGAACCAGAGATGCAAAGCCTGCCTAAGAACGCAGCTCCTCCCCAAAGTGGACACATGGTCACTTCCTGAGTTAGCCACTCTCTGGAAGCAGCCTAACTGCTGTTTTAATTAACACCARTTCAAAATAATTAAAGTGCAAGATGTGCAAAGATTTTTTTCTCATTAAATCCAAATAAGAAAACAATTTATTTATTAAATAAATYGCTTCATTGCAAAGAGGAGCAACTATTATTTCTTCACATATTCACCAGTCATTTGCTGCATCATTTAATTTGGAMAGACGGCAAAGAGAAATAATAATAAAAATAAATAATAATAATAGTTATAGTAATTTAAAGACTATAAAGACTATGCACAAATGGCCACATTTAGAGKAAGGATTGTTCTCAGAATATTTTCTCCACAGTAATGTCCCATTAGGTGCAAGAGAATTCCTTTTACTTGACCTCAGTATACTTGTTCTCAAGGAAATTATCACACAAAGGAAAACAGCCTTTGGTTTCAGTTTAGTATTTTCTCTCACAAGCAGTTGTTTTACAATTAAATTTAATTAACTACAAGAGCACATGTTAGTTGCTGATTGTGACACTGATCATGCATATTATAACAAACCTTAATTATATTTAGCTGTTTATTTCTTTTATGAAAAACAAAGGACAGAAACAAACTCAAAAAAGAAACTGTTGTTCAGATATGTCCTTAAGTCCAAGCACAAGTTCCACATTCTCAGAGACTAATTAGAAATCAAGATGGATTTGGAAGTAGAAGTAYAAAGTCAAAGATTAGTGTCAAACCACATAATCTTTGTTAGGATTTAGCAAAATAGAATAATGTATTCAGTGATTCCTGTCAGTTTCTGGCAGGTTTATAAATGAAGSTGTCAGTGGAAGAAGTATTGTATGAGATACAAATAACAGGAAAAAACAATCTTTTCGAAATTTGTGTGTTGCACATTCAAAAACCCCTAAAAAGCCAAACCCTAGACTAGAGTGAAATTATTTCAAATGATAAAGGAGAAAAGCAGTGGTTAACCTAAAAATTCAGAGGTCAGACATATGATAGGAAGCAACATTTCAGCGTGTTTATTTGAGACAACATTTCCACAGGAGTTCACCAGTATAAATGTTTAAAAGAGATCTCACATAATGAAGAAAGAGAAGGAGAGGAAAGAAATTTTATTCTGCAGAACAACATTTCCTCCTTCACTTCCATGCAACTACATGGTATCACTGAAATGCACTCTTGTTTCTCARTCTGTAACACAGAACTGAAATTGAAAGAACAAAATTTACCATAGGTCTCTTTAAAGTTATTTTGTGATTTTTTTTATTTTATTCTTCATTTTTTGGGGATCAAAAATTACAATGAACAGCTCAAATATACTTTTGATACCAAAATAAKGCAACCATGATTTTTTTAGTAGTTCATCACTAATTTCTATCATAAGAAGATAATAGCTAACTAATTTTTATGGTCTGAAATTAGTCTTCAGGTTGAATGAAAATTTCTGTGCTAATTTAATTTCTTACATTCCACTCAAGAAAATTATTATTTTCCTGAATCTTGACAGATCCAATATATTTTTCTTCCATGTTCTAGTTTCAGAGTTAATAGATTAGTCAACCTTGATTTCTGTAAAAACTATTTTGTCTTTTTCCTTAGTTATTTTTATAGATTGTCTAATAATAGATTTGATCTTCCCAAGTTTAACACTATTTTATATTAACAGGAATTAAAAAGTGTTTCATTACTCCATTGATTTTTATCATGACATTTCATATATTAAAATGTTSTAACTTTTTGATTTACAGCAATTTTTTATTTTATTTTGTTTTATTTTAATTTTGTTTTGTTTAGTTGCATTTTATTTTTTTGTCCCATAACATGACTAAAACATTAATTTTGATGAATCATCTAGGGTATGGTAAAAAAATTTTCAGATCTACCTGCATTACCAGAACATTCTACTGTGTGACCTACACAAAAGTGAAGCATTCTTTGTAGTAACTTCTAGTAGAAATTGGATTTCTATTTGTCTTGCATTATTCTGATAAAGTGAAGAATCTACTTAATTTCCAAAATATTAGTGTACCTCAAATTTGTAATTTCTTGCTGTCCTTTTTGGAATTCTACCCTTACTGTTCTTATTTTCCYATTTTTCAAGAGCAGTTTGGGGTTTTGTTCAAGCATGTTTTCTAATGGAGCTTTTTTAAAACAGATTCTGGCAAGATAGGGAAATAAAATAAAAAAAAATAAAAAGAAAAGGGAACTCGTAAAATTCCAATGTCTGACATCTTTGACCACGAAAAACATGATGTCCCACTCGGAGAAAGTTCAGACAATCAAATTAATAGAACAATTTTGATGGGAAACGTTCTCTAGTGGTCGTCCAGTACATACATGCTTAAAAGGAAGCCAAAGTTGCAACCAAYTTCAAAGTTTGATGAAGTTCTCAGGGTTGTAGCCAAGAGCCTTGAACATCTCAAAGGATAGCAACTCTATTACCTTTCAAATCAGCCTGTTTCAAAAATTGACCTCTCACACTATGAAACGAAGTTTCTGTCTAATTCAGATCAAACRTAGGAAACAGACCATGCTTATAAAAGTTGAATTAGCATTGCATAAGTAGAGGATGCCATGCATAGCAGAATAAAACCAATTTTGCCTGGTTAACATATTTGTCCTTTGTCTTAATTCTTTTCAAAGACACTGAGATTTAAGTGTACAAGTACTTAAGTACAGCTACAAATAWTGTTCTGTCACATTTAATTTCATAGTCCCTAACAAGTAAAACTTTAGGAGTGTGGAAGCATAGTTAAACAAACAATTTATGGTAAACATAAAAATTGTAGGGGTTTTTAGATTTTGTTTTTCTTTTTTGATATAAATATCAGCAATAAGAGGGGAAAAAGAATACATATTAACTAGTGAATTAGTAGAATGTGGGAGCTACGCTACTCACATTAGTTGAGATGCAAGATTTCATATTTTTTGTAAACACAAACCTGCTGGAAAGGTGCAGTCTAGAGAAAATCAATGAAGGTATAAAGAGAAAAAACTTGTTCGACACCTGTGTCAAGTAAGAGTGCTTCATGCTTATCTACTCTTAAGAGCAGGCATTAACAGTCCATCTGCTCATAGAAATGGACCAAAAGTCAATTTTTGGTAACTATGAAAAATTTTCAATATTATTAAGAGTTTAAGGCTAATAGATTCAGAGATTATTCATCAGTTTCACGATGTCTAACCTACTTCTAGATCTTTCTTAGTTCCTCTATGCTATGGTGAATTTTTGGGCAAAGCAAAGGAGACATGACTCCATGTAACCAGTTAGTGCAGCCAGACAGAGTACAAGACGAGTTTTTGAATTTCACTAAACACAAAACTCCACTATTCTCATGTTGCTGTGGTGAAGATCCAGATACAAATTCRCTTTCTGCCAGTCTAATTCACTGATCCCATGAAACCAAAAGAAAAGTGCATTATTTTTAAATATTTGTTTTCTTCTCTTCACTGATATCTTTCTACCTAAATGCCAAATTTCCATCATGTAGATATTTAACATATATATATATATATATATATATATATATATGTATGTGTGTGTGTCTGTTTGCATACATACACACCAAACTAAAGAATATAGAGTTTGCTTAACTGGTTAATCTCAAAGACATATGAAAATTCTTTGGGCATATAAGTCAGTAAGGCCAAGAAACGACAAAGGAAATCTATTGAAGTATTGCTGYTGCCTTCATCCTGAGATTGGCTGATTCATTACTGCGCAGTTGACAAGCGTTTGGTAAGTGGAATAAAACCTTAATGACAAAGAGCATGGTAGGTGATAAATATTACTGTGGAGCTCTTTATCAAATTTAATCCATTTGCTCAGGTATTGATCAGGCATAAGATGTAAAATTAATGAAAAACATTGGTCATTTCAATTTTATTTCATTAAGATATTTCAGTAAGAAATTGGAGAAAACACAGATGAAGCTTATTTGCATACAAACATTGCTTACTTACATATAAGCATTTCCAAATTTGTTGTGTTGATACACTTGACCAGGTGTTTTGGGTCATTTTAACTTGTATGCATTTAAAGTAGATATCATCCAAAGTTAATGATAATATTCATGTTTATATAGATATAGTTAATACTATTGAGAGCAACATGGCATCTGAGGTGCTGAAAGYGAGTAGAAAAAGGTTGTATGATATCTTTTACTGTATGATATCTTGGGCATGTAGTTGTAGTCTGATTTGATTGTACAAGCAATATCACTTTAATTAGCTGCTAGTTACAATGTTATGAATCTTATTGAAGAAAATGTAAATGTCTAACGCATTGACTCTGTGTTGATTGCATGGCCTGGTTTGTGGTAGCAGCGGGGCCACAGGGGTGGCTTCTGTGAGGAGCTGCCAGAAGCTTCCACCATGTCTGGCAGAGCCAGTCCCTGAYGCTCTGAAGATGGGCATGGTGCCAGCCAAGGCTGGGCCAATGAGAGATGATGGTAATGTCTCTGTAACAACATATTTAAGAAGAAAATCAAAGCAAAATGGTGGTGCAGTTTGAATTCCAGCAAGAGGGGAGGAGGAGGTGAAAACACGTATGGGAAATAACAAAACCTTGGGTCACCAACTGACCAAAATTGCCACGCCCTGTATCCCTGTGCTGTCAGTAGGAAGTATGGGTGGTGGGGGTAAAAAAGGTGGTTTTAAGGGTTTATTTTACTTCTCATTAGCCTCCTCTGATTTTGTTAGCAATAAATTCACTTTGTACATCTACATTGAGCCTGTTTTTCTCTTGGAGTGTTTTCTCCTGGTCCTTATCTGAACTAATGAACCCTTAATTAAATTTTTTTTTCCTCTGCCCAGCTGTTGCAGGGGAGAACGAGTACATGGTTTTTGTGGGAGCCTGGCATTTGGCCAGTGTCAAACCACAACAGACTATAAAAATAATGTGTTTTAACCACTGAAGTTTGTGAGTGTTAATATTTTGATGTTGAAAGATCAATCTCTAATGATTTTAATGAATTTGATGATAATACCTTATGAGGCTTCTGTAGCCACAATGAAGTCCATGTTGAAGTAAATGAAAAAAAAAAACTCAACAACAAAACACCAACCCCCCCCAAAAACAAACAAACAAACAAACAAACAAACAACAAAACCCCATCTATCTGAAACATGAAGAGTAAAAAATGTCCTGACTTTAGAAATTCACTTGTTTTGGCCATTAAACAGTTGCAATTAGATTGTTTGAGTTGATAGTCAAAGGACATGGCTGAAGGAAATGTACACATGTAAAGTATGTGTAAAAAATTATTTGTGGAAGTGGAAGTATGTACAAATCTGGATGTTTTAATAGGCAAATTTCTATTGTGAGAGGTTCTTCATATTTACACACAAAGAAAAATCATAATGTTTGAGTAGTAAGTGCCCTAACTAGATACTTTTAATATCTGAGAGAAGGCATTTTTTCAAGGTTGCTGTAAAAATAATATAATTATACTGAAGATTTTTTCTTTTAACTTRTGGTAACAGAATACATATTATAAAGAAAATTACCAAAACTGAAGTCTGATCCAACCTAAAAGTTCAATACCTAATGGATACCTCTGGATTGTGTCTAGTAGAATTTCAAATATCTCTAAGGATGATAACTGAGGCATTTGGTCTCTCACAGGAGAAAAAAAAATAAATGGTAAATATATAATTGGAATATTTGGTATTGCTTGGATTTCTCTTATCTTTTCCCTTTGCACCTGTGAGAACAGTCTGGATCTGTTTGGTGTATAGGCTTCCATTGGTTGATAAAGACTGTAACTAGGCTGGTCATTAGCTTTTTCCTCAGGCTGAAGAAATTCTGCTTCCATAGCTTCTTCTTGAAGATCATGTTCTCTAGCCCCCTAATCATCCTGTTGACTCTTTAGTACTTTAGATCAAAAAATTGTATTTCTTAAGCTGGGAACCTAAACTGAATACAGGTGCAAGGTAATAATTCACAAACAAAGGATAGCAATAAATTCCTCAACTCATTGTGATTATGCTGTCACTAGTACAGCCTTCTGTTTGGTTGGCCTTCATTACTGCAAGAGTCTGCTTTAGATTCAGGTCCAATTTTTTTGTCTGCTAGGATCATTTGGCCTTTTTAATGCAAAGTTCCTTCCAAGACTTGGTTCTCAGCCTATACTGCCATAAGGTTTCTTTTTTTTTTAATTTAAACTTTCTTGAGCTTTCATTCAAGAAAGAACTAACATATCCTTCCAGCCTGTCAAGGTTTATCTAAAAAGCAATCTGGTCTTCTAGAACTCCTTTCCTTATAAGGAATATTTTTTTCCTAGCTAACAGAGCCGCAGCAAGTTTTGAATGACATTCAAAGCTTTCTCTCTGTGTTCGTGATAGAGTTTTCATTCCCACTAAATGCAATAGAAACCTTTACAAAAGAAAGAGCCCAAATGAGTAAGTGGGAAACTATTATAGACTAGCAGACTTGACAGAGGAGGTAGAAGATGTGAGTCCTGTTACTAGACAAAAGCTAGAAACTTTCCTCATGTCTAACTACAACTTACACCACTGTCAACAGAAAATAGAAACAGTTAGCAGCAGCATACAAAAGCATTTCCCAAAGGTACTGCTAGCAATTTGAATACATTAACCATGGACAATAATGGACAGCATCTTCAATTTGAAWAGACATTTTCTGGGCATTCAAAGAACTCTAAACAAAGATGTTAAATCTACTGAAAATCGGTGAGSTACAACAGTAAAAGAGAAATACTGATGGAGATTTTTTCTATCGTTTATTTTATCCATGTATTTTATGATGTTCATTCTTTCTATTAAAAAGGGTAAATACTGTGTTTGCTCTTAATAAAAATGATTAATTTTATGAAAGCCACAATAMTGCTTATACTGTCCACAATTAAAATTTTATATGTGAAATTTAACTTGATATAATTAATTTAATGGTAAATTTATGTCAAAGGACAGTTTAGTTAAACACATTTTTGAAGAATTTTTCATGACTTTTCCATGAAGATTTTTTTTGCTCTCTGACATCATTCTTGAAGACCACAGGAGGCACTAGGAAATTTTCAACGACCTGATGAGTCTTAGAGCAAGCTGGTAACTCAGCTGTGCTTATTCAAATTATCTATGCTTAGCAACAGAAACAGATTAGTAATCCAGTTCTTCAATTAGTATGCTTTGATCAAACTACAAGAAGAAAAGTTGTTTAATATGATTTTTAATAAACCATCATAAAATTTATTTTTAATTTGTGGATATCCTCTTTATTTTAGAATGTTTCACAAAACCACATAATCTTGTATCTATTTCAGTGTCATGTCTTCCATTGTTCCTATAGTTCTAGTTTTTTCTTTATATAGCCAAAATTTGGCTCAATATTTTTGAATCTGGACACTTTTTTATAGTAGTAAATATCCTTTTCTGGAGTATGCAAATTATTCTGCAAAACCAGATATACATTAAAATAGAAATGTCAAACACTGTAAATATATTTAAAATTGATGTATAAATGAAATCAGACACACACCTCAATGTCCATACACATATGGACATTGGTAATACATGGTAATAGAACCAGGTCCAAAAAATTAAGAGATTAAGCTTTCCACAATATCTAGACTAAATGCACTTATTTTTCATGAGCAGAAAATKAATGAAGTCTTCATGACCATGGAGATATATTTTACTTTTCTGTATGACTTTATTAGCAATTGTGGGAGAAGAAAAATGCTCCTAAGTGGAGAACTGAGACAARATAGTTTTCTGCAGAAAATTTGAGTCAAGATGGCATTTAAGACCAGATARCCCAAGAGTAGAAAATGTGTTTGTTTTCACAAGCTGATGAAGCAGACCTAAATATGGCTGAGCAATGCATGTATTTGCAATACTGTAGCCCAGTGTATCAGAAACAGGGGGAAGTGAAAGYCAATGTGCAGTTGTTGAGCTATCACATCACTGGGATTACAAAATGTTGTGATGGATGTATAGGGGAACTTTAGAAAAGACAAATGAAGTAGGTAAGGGGGCAGTGTGTGGTGTAAGTAGGTGGCTGGAATGCAAGGGGGTTTTGCTAGGGAAAGGTCATGAGACAGTCAAGAGTTTGTAGGTAAGAGTCAGAGAAAAGGCAGGATACCAAGATAGGTACCAGCTATGCCTAAGGAAGCAGATGAAGYCTTCTGTAGACAACAGGAAGAAATGCCACAATCATAGGATTTAGCATTCATGGGGGATTTCAACCACCTAGACTGAGCGGTTCATTCACTGCAGAATGAGTAGTATAACTGATTGTGAACAATCCAGGAAATTTCTGGTGTGTTTTAGTGGTAATTGATGAAGGTGCTTCATAAGCTGAGTAGAGGGGATCTTCTGCTGGACCTGTTGATGCTCAGAAAAGGGAAAGAACTATTTGAATATGTATAGGTTTACACAGCCTTGGTTAACAGAGATTGTGACAGAAGTGATCAAGATGTGTTAGATGCATAACCATGGAATTTGAAAGAGTAGATTCTGGTTTGTTGAATGATCTACTTGAGACAATAACATGGGAGACTGTCATGGAGGGCCAGGGGCCTAAGAGATCCGGATAATCKTTGGTGTTGACCTCTTCAGAGCACAGGAATGAAGCACCAAAGGTAAGGCAGGCCAGCTGGTATGAACAGGGAATTCCTAATTGGGCTCAAATTTTAAAATGAATTCTTGATGAGGGAGAARAAAGGATGCCTCAAGAATACCAAAGCTCAGCTGGTTAAAAATTGGAAATGATGTGAAAGTCAACAGGATAGCTTTCTATTAAGTACCTCAGCTGCAAAAAGAATAAATTTAAGAAGAAAATGAAATTAATTCAATTTGGATTTCTTTTCTAACAAAATTATCTTCCTACCAGATATTTTTTTAGTTCAGAACCAAATAAGGTATAATGATAAGGGGTGTCTTCTATTCATAGACATCCTGAATGAACTGCATCTATCCTTACCAAAACAGGCAGAGACTAATGAAGAGGAGGTGATAAATCCTTCAATAAAATTACATATAGAAGATTTGGTACTTTATTTTCCTTTATTAAGTACAACAGAGAATGTATGGTATTTAAGAGGTATTCTGAGAGAATTTTGAGCACATTTATATATAAAACCTTGTTTTTGTTCTTAATCATCACATACCATTCCTTTCATATCACAGTTACAGTATTTATAAAGAAAGAAAAAGTTTATTTTATTTTCTTATTAAGATGTTCAGCATGCTGCTTTAAATATGCAGCATCAGTATAGAACTTTACTAATAAAATACTGGTTTTCTGTTGATRTATGTATGCAAAGACCTATATGTGTAATGTTAATGTACTGAAAAAAGAACAGCTTCTCCTTCAATAAGCCAGGTTAAGAAAAGCATGGTTTTAATGAAAAAAGAAAAAATCAAGAATGAAGTTCTGAAGCATTTCCAAAATAAAATGAATCTTTGCTTTTCTGTAACCATGACTGATTCTGTCCATTTCCTAGGCTGAAAAACCAAAGACATGTACAGTTGAAGCAATTATACTGTCACTAACAGAATAATTATGGATTGCAACTTACTTCACACCTTGTCACTTTTCCCTTCCATGAAGAGAAGAGAGTTTCTATTTTTTCGAGATCCTGTATGAAAACAAGGAAAAAAGAACAGATGCAGTTCAGCCTCCTTGGTGATATCAAACTATGTAAAGAATATCAATACCCACTTTGGGATACTGACATACAGAGAAAAACAAGGTCTTGACCTGAGTTTATCTGCAGCATAATGATGCAGATTTAATCGTGCAACATAGTACCTGACAAAACATAATGATGAGAAAACCAAAAATATTTATGGGATCACAGCATTCAGGTTAGAAAAGAYGTTTAAAATCACCAGGTCCAGTCCTTAAACTCATATTTGCCCTGTCCACCACTAAACCATGTTTGTAAGTGCCATATCTACATAATTATGAACCAGTGCAAAGTGCATCAACCACATCAGYAACAGAACTGTTAGTTCATAAGAAARTGTTCMAACTGCAGTGTATTCAGTGAGGGARGTTTGAGATTTTCTTTTTAAYCACTGCTGTAGATATCAATTTTTTGTGTATTCTTCTCTATAAGCAAATCTATCAGGTTTTGAACTTTTCTGTGARGGTGGGGAAGTCATAAAGCTGTATTTAAAATGAAGTGGCTTCGGTTCCTATAAAATTCATTATTTCATGTAATATTTTTACATAAAATATCTGATTTTACAAAAATGTATCTGATACTAAGAAACCCCAGGCTGTCAGAGGTGCTCGTGGGTGTTTTGGTTTTTTCATGCTTTCCTGAGTCAGGATTCTGCCATATATTTTTTGGAAAGCAYAATGGATTTTAGTCTGAGTTCTCCCTCACATACATTCTCCTCCCTCCATTATCTCCAATATCATCCCAGTAAAAAGTTAAGAAGAAAACATACTGAACTTTTGTGATAAGGAACATAGAAACACTGCATCAGAGATAGGATGGAAGACTTAAGAAGTATACCACTTTTCTGAATTAGAGCTGTAGTAGAAAGTTTGTAGTATATAATCTTGTAAAAATGAAATGCTCCTTGAATTTTAGTACGTAAAATTATCATGAAAACAGYATGAATTACTCTATGGTTAGAGTCCTGGTCTAACACTGAAAACATACACTTTARTTCTTGGTCTTAGATAAAGTGTACYGTTGAGCAAAGGAGYTTTTACTTCTCAAAATATTTARACATGAAATTGCCAGATCTAATGCCCATAAAACTACTGAGGTTTTTTCATATATTTTGGATCAAAATTTAGTCATAACTTGCCTTTTCCTCCATAGTTTATTCTTCTCTATTTCACATGCTATGAAGGAGGTCTAATCTAAGTGACACTATATTGCAGAAATAAAAAGTTTAACTATGATACTACTGTGAAGATTTCTGTTAAGTATTCACTTGTTCATTAATCAAATTTCCTTTTAATGGAGAAAKAAACAGGATAAAAGGCAGAAGCCTCTTAGCAGATGGTAAACATTTRTATTTCTAACACATCATTTGTTCAGATTTTAGAAAACAACACTCCATGCAGGTTTTCTAGGCAGAAAACAAAATAAAACTTTCAAATGAATCTGCTTATACTAAACTGACTACATGGTGGTGGTAAATAGATTTTAGCTAGCAAGGTTTTAAACCCGTCTTATCTCGTTTCACCTTCCAGGAGAATATCTCACGTATCCAGATGCTGTTGTAGCCACAGGAATACTCAGATGGCAGAAAGAACTTCAGCTTTTGTCTCTCTCCCTATCCATTTGTGTGTCCTAAGAAACATAAAATCCTGATTGAAGCTGTCTTGGAAACTCAGAAAGCASTTGCAAACTTAGTCAAGATTCCAAAGAGGTATTTGCTTTTATTTTGCGCAAGAAACAACAATATTACTATTTGACCCATAGTTTAGCAACATAGCTGTTGGTGAGTTGCACGCTTACAACCAGTTGACTTGTAAATTTTGCAGTTACAAACATTACAATGTCTAAATTATTCTTTGGGGATCTCTGTGTTAGCTCTTACTTCTCAAAAACCAAAAAAAACTAAAAACCAAATAAAAACCAACCAAAAAAACCTGTTTCCCTGATCACTGAGAGCTGCTCTCAGGACATTTTAAAATTTGTTGGGTTTATTTTTATTTTTGATGGAGACAAATAAGTGTATTAACCCATTTCCATCTTGGAACACAAAAGTTCTTAGGTAGTCTCACCTTCAAATTTCATTGAATTTGTCCCATTGTATTGACCAAGGGCAAGCTGAACATGAGCCAGCAGTGCCCTGGCAGCCAGGAGGGACAACCCTGKCCTGGGATACATCAGGCACAGCATCACCACATGGGCAAGGGAGGGGATTGTCCTGCTCTGCTCTGAGCTGGGGCATCCTCACCTCAAGTGCTGGGGGCTGTTTTGGGTGCCATGATATAAAAAAAGTCATGAAGCTATTGGAAAGTGTCCCAAAAAGGACTGTAAAGATTGTGAAGGGCCTTGAGGGGAAGCTGTATGAGAAGCAGYTGAGGTGATTTGGTCTGTTCAGCCTGGAGAAGAGGAGACTGAGGGCAGAATTCATTGCAATCTGCAACTTCCTTGAGCAGGGAAGAGGAGGCAGAGACATTGATGTCTTCTCTGTGGTGATCAGTGACAAGACCTGAGGAAACGACCTGCAATTGTGTAGAGGAGGTTTAGTCTGRATTTTAGAAAATGATTCTTYACCCAGAGGGTGATCAGGAACTAGAACAGTYTCCCCATGGAAGTGGTCACAGCACCAAGCCTGATGGAGCTCAAGTGTTTGGACAATGCTCTCAAATAYRTRGTATGGTTCTTGGGGATGGTSCTGTGCAGGGCCACAAACTGGGCTTGGTGATCCTTATGGRCTCCTTCCAACTCAGAATATTTTATGATTCCATGGMRGAAATGTCCTGTGTATTTCTAAGAGAAAAAGAAAATAAAAATTGGGAGGTGAAGARAAATGTTTGTTTTSTTTTSTTTTSTTTTGTTTTGTTTTAAGAAAAGAAGGAGCAAAGAAATATATTTCAARCTTTAGGATCTTTTTATCAGTAAGCACAAAATAATGMATCAAAAAAATTTCCATATTTCTAATTTTTACTCAGTCTTTGTCACTCTTTCAATTGAATTTCAARTGGTAAGGATGCTTTCATAAAACTAATTTTTTTCTTCTTTTTCAGYTTAACAGTTGTCAGTGATGGTACATCAATTGAACTAAGAACCTGCATTGYGACATCAAAGGCATTTACTTCTCATCCACTTGTACTATTACAAATAGATGATTATGACTAGCTKGGGATATAATAATCTAAGCAGAAAATCTCTTTAGAAATGAACTTTATGTTCATTCATATTCTCTCATATAAAAAKACAATAGAAATAAAGAGTCAAAATTTATTCTAAATACAATTGTTACCATAGTCTTTTGTGAAGCTGTAGGTAGTCTCTGGAAAGATTGTATACTGCACTTTATACATGATTCTCCTTTCGGATTATTTTTGAAATAAGGAGTTAAAAAATTTAAATATGTTATTCTATTGACACTTTCAAAGGAAAAACAAACAAACAAAAAAAGTACTTCTGATTAGAAAAAGGGGGGGGGAGGGCAAGCAACCTCCTTCTAAGAAATGCAAAATAAATGTTAACAACAGTAACTCATGTATTTTAAAATTAATAAATTGTCCCTAAACACATGATGAATTTTAGAAACCTTTTAAGGAAACTTAAATTGAATAGTAGGCTTTATTTCTTTAAAGGTAATTTTTGCCAGTGTTAGATACAAAAAAAAAAAAGAAAAAAAAATTGCATTTTCTGTACTTACAGTAGTTCCCTTCATTTTCATCAGTCTATTTTATCTATCATGCCAAGAAATTGAAACATTTAAGTGAACATGGTATTTTAGTTCCCTGTAGGAATACCATGCAGATTACAAATGGTTGATGGTGATGATGGGTGATTTAAGTGAACAATGTTTTGGAAACCCTGAATCACACTGGTAGAGAAAGAATTGTGTAATTTATCAGCATTTCCACAGTGTRTATCTCTCTATGCAGAAATATGGCAAAGAATGAAAATGGGAACATTTTTCAGATAGGAATATATATTTTGAACTCTAAATTACTACCCAGAAAAATGTGTAAGCTTTTGTGAAAACAAATAAGAAAATAAACCCCACTCAAAAAACCAAAAAACCAAAAAAAACACAACAAACAAACAAACAAAAAAATAAAGCCCAAAAAACCCACCAAAACATTATATTTTTCTGTGTTTATTTTTAAGTGTTGGAAAATCTTTCAAGTATCCACAGAACTGTTCTGTTTTGTGCTTTCTAGTATGGCATTTGTGTATTTATCTTTCCAGGCTGCATATGGACCACAGGCCTTGGACTAAACAAATGCATTAAACATTTATGTAACTATATATTCACCAGAGTTCTGTATTACAGGGGGGACCAAACCAGAACACCCACTTCAATTGCATTTTCACTAATTTAGTTTTTTCTATGTTTAAAAATGCATATTTCCAAAAAGTTTTGCAGAGGTATAGTATTGCATATCAATAACCATCATGGAAACAGGTAGATAAAAACAATTTTTATATGAGTACTGAATTGCTAAAATTATGAGAAATAACTAGCAAATCTTGTAAATTACATTAATCCTACACTTGTCATTTCTTTTCAGCACAGTTCTTATTTTTATTTCTATTTTTAAAATACTAAAAATTCATAGAATTTTTTTATTTTTAAATGAGAGAAAGAAGAAGAAAGTTAGTTTCAATTTTCCTCACTATTGAAAYAGATATATGAAAGTGATTACTGAAAATAAACTAATTCCTATTTTCAGTCAGAAAAACTAAATTTATCAAGGCTTGTCTTTTGAATTTAAAATTAAAATACTTTGGTATTTCTGCACTTGATAAATTACATAACTTTGATTAAAAACAAAAAGGTTTTCTAGACTGAATTCCTTTTAATTTACAATAAAAGAATCCATACAATTCTGAATCACATTTTTAAAGTGTTGATAAATTAATAACTTAATTGAAACATATACAACCATGTTTAAAAATAACTGCCTCATTACTCTATACAAAGAATAGAGAAGAAAACTCCCCACCAATTTWAAATTAGGAAGAGGTATTGTTTGTTCCAATCCAACTGACAGTACTGTGTAAAGCTCTTTAGTGATCACAAATAATTATCTGTCTGGCCAGCAAAGTACAGTCTTAAGATCTAATATTTTGATTTTGAAACAAAGACAGAAGTGTTCTGTGCAATGTAATAGAAGGAAAAYAGGGTTATCATATGCTAGGCTCGGTCTTGTCATCCACATTTTGAGGGTTGGAGTTCTAAAGAGGTATAACTATACTTGACAGTATGTTGAGATACCTGAGTATGTTGTTTGGTATCCCTTTTTTGGGTCTGGATCTCCTCTGCATCCCCAGTGTCACCTCAGCTGTCTCATTTTAAAAGACAGTTAAAATGTGAGTCAGAAAATAACTGGCATTTGGGTAACACATCAGGTATTTACACAGCAAACCTGTAATTCATTGAATTCTAATGAAAAGCACCACCATATTTCTCTTTTATATTCTCTCAGTCAATAGTGAAAGCAAAAGATAAAAGCCTTGCTATTAGCAGCTGTACATGCAATACTTGGAAGAAACACTAACATTATGTAAAAAGATTCTTGGAAAAAGATACACATAAGTCAATAGGATTTTTATAATTACAGCAGAGTTTGATAAAGAGCACTCTGAAAAAAAAAGTCCCTTTTTTCATTTTCATTCTTGGTCTTTTTTAATTAGATATCTGAAATAAAAATTCAGAGCTAGATTTGTGAGTGTTCCAAATTTCAGTTCTGATATGACTCAAAGATATGACAAAATCATTTATTGAAAGCAAAAGGGTGTTTATTTTCATTTCTTCAGTCAGAATAGAGGATTCTGGTTAGAGCTACTCTAATTAAGATCGTCAATATTGGCACTGAGCAGTGAGTTCCTAAAAAGCCAATAGGTCARCTTCCTTCTCTACAATTCAAGCTTGCCGTATAACAAGAGTAAGGAAGATTTTTTTTTTCCCTCTTTCTCTAAACATAAGCTCTTAATGTTTTCAGAACACTGTTTTTGTTTGYGACTTTGAGAAATACAGTAAAGAAGAGTTGATTTATAGTATTACTAAGAATTTGAAGGATAATAACCATGATCTTTATAGAAGGTGAAAATTCCCTATAAAAGGATTATGTTATATGGCCAAAAGACAGCACATGTCCCATGTGTTAAAATCAGACTGAATTAAGCAAAAAATGCACTCCAATTCTGACACCGAAATTCCAGCACCAGGAATAAAAAATGCTTTTTCCATTCCCGTTTGCCTTAGATCACTTTCAAATATTAGCCCAAGGAAGTTCACATATTTTTTTGGTAATGGTCCTGATGGGATTGTCAGCACTTTGAACTGACAATATCTAACATGTTATGTTTATGTTTTATTTTCATTATTGAAGGGGAAAAAACATCAGCATGAAAAAAAAGTACAGATATCTCAAATTGAACAGTGGTTATATGGAATTTATGTTCACCTTCAGGAACAATAGAAMAATTTAATGGAGTCATATTTTTTCTTAAGGGACACATCAACTGTAGAAGCTTTGATTTGGTGTCAACACTTGGAGATATAATGAAGACTAATGCTGACTAAATGTCAAACAGAAAACATTCAGAAAAATGGAAAGTGATCAAAAAGAAAAGGTCTTCCATTGCTCTATGAGATACTTGAGAATTTTATAGGTTGTCTTGTGGATCTTTARTGGTGAGCAGATTTCTCATACTGTACATGGCAACTTCTGCTCTGAAATACATGTGCAGACATGTCAAATACCATAGAATACCTCAAATAGCAACAGACAGATATGGTTAAGCAGCTGAATTGAATATCTTTCAGTTATATTTTCAGAGCTCAAGCACTTAGTGTATGTGGTGATACTTGCATTTGGACAGTCACATTCTCTTGTTTGCATTTTAGGTTTAAATCTGACCTGTAAGACTTCATCAGATACATTTTTATTCTTACTGTCTTATTAATTATTACTAGTTACACTGTACAAAATTACTTCATTTTTTTATTGACCTATTTCTTTCTTAGAATAAATGCTCAATCTTTTCTCTTTTCTAATTWGTCTTAAGGCTTCTAAACCAAGTTTTAAAATGCAATACAAAAAAAATCCCCTAAAACTTTGAGATATAAGGGAAGGTTATAGAATTGTAGAATCATAACATATAATCATAAACTGGTTTGGGTTGGAAGAGACCTTTAAGATTATCTAGTTGCAACCCCCCTGCCAAGGGTAGGGACACCTTCTACTGGCATGGGTGCTGAGAACCTCGTCAAACCGGACTTTGRAAACTTCTAATAGTGGGACATCCACAGCCTTGCTGGGAAACCTGTTTCAGTGTCTCACCAACCTCTGTGTAAAGAATTTCTTCCTTGGGTACAATGTAAACCTACACTGTCACAATTTAAAACTATTACCTCTGTTTTGTCACTACAGGATTTGGTAAAGAAAGATCCCTTTCCAGTCTCCTGATAATTTTTTTGGTTTTTTTCTGGACTCTCTCCAACAAGTCCATGTTCTTATGTTGTCCAGCTCATGTCCAGTTTTCATCTACTAGTTTTCCCATGCCCTTCTAGCAAGGTTCTTCTCAATCCATTCATCCCCCAGCTTATATTGATTCTGGGGCTTGTCCCAGCTCTGGTGCAACACCTTGCACATGACCTTATTGAACTCCACGAGTTTCAGCTGGGCATTAATGCAATATACAAACCAGAGGTTGCTCTTAAGAAATCTTTCCAGATTTTCAGTCTGCTAATAAATTTGGACATCTTTTCAGTAATGCATTTCTGGACTTTGGCCAAATGAATAAAAGCACAGCTGTGGGCAGGAAGGGTGCTTAAGAAGAACTGCTACTGCCCAGTGACCATTATCTCAAAGTGACATTGCCAAAAAATATAAAAGCATATTCTTGCCACCGTCATCCTTCATAGTGAGTGAATTCTGAGATATAAGTAAGACAGCAATGATTTTRAGATGAATTTTTCAAACATTTTAAGGATTTTCTGTGAGCTCTTAGAAGTTGCATAAAGAACTGAGTGACTTTTGGTTGCATTCTGTTCTGTGTGCCTGCAGATTTTGCCACTATTATATGTCCATTTCTCTCTTTGCCCAATAACAAATGTCTTGATTAGGATTAGATAACTCTTAGGTGTCCATTTTCTTTACTAAATCTGGCATTTTATTCAACTTCCCAGGTAAAATTTGAGCTCTAAATTGCGTACTTTTGCTGTATGTTTGGTCTACACTTCATTCTATGTTTYTATAGTTCCCTAGTGTTATCATTTTATTTAAAATGTAATTTTCTGCCAGTCCATATAATAGTATCATCCCTAGAGATAGTCTATCCTTTTCTCATTCTTAGAGTCTTCCTGGATCTCAGAGCAAATCCTTTGCAATTGCCTGACTTCAGAAAGAAGAAAACTTTTTCTATTCAGGGAAAATTATTTTTATATGTACAAGGTCAATTCTATTCTTTTGAACTTTCAGTAAATGTAGTACATTAGAAAAAATCATAAGAAAGATTAGTTCCTCGTATCAAGATATAGAATCTTTCCATCACTTTAAATAGCTGAAGAAACATGTCATTATCACCCACCATTGGATGTGACAGTGATGATAGATGTATCTGTCATATTTGTGTTGATTTCCTATAATCTTTTTGAGATATATAAAGAAATGGACAGAAATATTTTTTATCAACTCTTACTGTAAAAATCAGATTTTAAAAAAACCTTCAACTCAAAAACTGAATGAGAGAGAAAACCTGCAAATCTTAAGGACAGGGCTGTAGAGATTAGAAAATGATCATTAGCATAATCTAGGTGGATGTGGCTAGTCTATTCAGCACAAAGGTAAAACAAGAGATGCTTACATAATTTCAGAATTAAGTACTCTAAGTAGGCATCAAATATTTCTTATTTTCATCATGAAATAAATAAAACAAAAAAAACCCACCCTGTCATAGCAAAGAGCAAAATTCACAGCTTTAACATTTGACTGAATCACAAGTGGCTACTTTTCTCTCAGTATGTCTAACATCCACTTGAGACTTTGCAGTAATAGCTACCAGCTCCCTGCCATCCATTTCAGCTTTCTCTTTCTTCTSTGCTATAGGCAAGTTTAATAAAACAAGAATTTAGGGATTTGAATTAATTATATTTTAAATGGTTAAATATTTGGTTACATTTTAGGTCCATTTAGTATCCTCTACTATTGTATTGAGAGTGCTCTAGTCTCTTTCATTAAAACAAACAAACAAACACACAAACAAAAAAGAAAAACAAGAACAAACCCAAATAAAACCTACATCCAAACACAAAACAAACAAACAAAACCCTAAACCCCAACTTTCTTTTTGATGCAAAGTCTCAGACAATCCCAGAGGGGTCAGARGACTACCTTAGTTAAGAAAAAAATGCATAGGCTTTTTTCCAATGTCACTTCAATTATACAGTCATCAGTGTTTTCACAGAAGAACACAAAAGCTGGTGATAGGTTTGCTTTCCCTAAGGTTCATTTTTCAACTACAAGGTTGACATGGATACATCTAAAGTGATTGGACTATGAYGACAGTTTCCTTTTGGGAACAAAATAAAAAAATTACTATTACCAAGAATGACCTCAGTTATTCACTCTCAGTCATAAAAATGATCATTCTTACGAAGTACGGAGAATCAAATTTTTAAAGTACATACTTATCATGTGCATTTAAAAATTATTCCAAACTGAAAATTCCACTTCACCATGATATTCTGCAGTATATGTTGTTGTCACTCACCACATAATTCTTTTAATTATCCTGAGATAAACAACACTCACAATGTGGATATGGGGGGAAAAGTAGTATTTCATTTCTTCCAAGTCTCAAGAAAAGAATGAATTTACTTCTCATTGTCTTCTGAATTGAATATATACATTATACAGGATGTATAAGTCTTCTGGAAAAGAAGAAGAAAGAATAATACCTTACCATAACCAACAGTCCAATCTGTGAAAAACACTAAAATACTTTCCTATGTTTCCAGGACTATCTATTTGCAACACTAGTTTTGAAAAATCATAAAAAATAGCTCAGATCCTTCACATCCCAAACTKTAACTTCTGCAAGATTTCAGCATAGGAATTTAGTGTGCAGACAGGACTAAATTCTGTTACCTAAACAGAGAAAACTTTATATGTAAATCTGTCTATGATACAGTAGAATATACAAAATATTTATTAGTCCTTGGAAAATGTAATACTGAACCCATAGCTGATTTATATAATTTAGGTCTAAAACTGAGAGCTAAACAAAATTAATAAATACTGAGAGTTTTTACACAATCAGAGAATTATTTGAGGTGGAAAGGATCTTTAAAGATCATCTAGTCAACCCCACTACCTTGAGAAGGAACATTGTCTGTTAGATTGGGTTGTTAAAAGCCCTGTCCAGTATGACTTTGAAGATTTCCACTGACAGGGCACTTACAACTTCTTTGGGAAAACTGACTCAGGGGCTCACCATTCTTACTGTAAATACTTTCTTCCTCATGCACAATCCAAAACACCCCAAGAGCATAAAAAAGGGCGAAAACCACCCATCTTTTGATGCAGTCCAGGATATGGGTTGGCTTTCTGGGCTCCTTGTGCACATTGCCAGCTCACATTCAATTTCTGTCCATCCRTATTTCCAAGTCCTTCTCCCCAGGGCTGCTTTCAATCTGTCAATCCCCTAGTTTGTGTTGGTACTTGGAACTGCCTAGATCCAGGTGCATGACCTTGCAATTGGCTTTGCTGAACTCCATGAGGTTCACAAGGACCACTCTTATAGACTGCCAAGGTTCCTTTGGATGACAACCCAGCCCTCTAGTCTAGCACCTGCACCACGCAGTTTGGTGTTATCTGTGGACTTGCTGAGGGTGCACTCAATCCCACCTTATATTGTCATTGAGGAAGATACTAAGCAGTACTGGATGCTGTATGCACCCTTGAGGAACACCATTTTTTACTGCTTTCTACTTGGTCATTGAGCAATTGTCTGCYGTTCTGGGTGTGACCATCCAACCAGTTCCTTATCCATCTAACAGTCCATCCTTCAAATCCATGACTCTCTAATTCAGTGGCAAGAATGTTGTGTTGGATAATGTCAAAAGTAGTACTGAAGTCCAGGTATATTACTGGTCAGTAGTTCTCATTGCAAATGTCACAAGAGTTTTCTAAGTTTCATGCAATTAAATCAAACTGATAGCTTATATATTTGTTCAACTACTCTCAATTAATTTCCAAATCAGCAGAAAAAAATTCACTTTTTTTTTAAATATTTGACTTGCCATTGTAACACGAAAAATGGTAGTGGACTCATAATTGATTTTTTATCTTAAATGCTAAGAAGTGAGTCAGCTCAAATCCAGAATAAAAGAGGTTTTGTTWGAACTGGTAAGCAAACCTCCAAAGAACATTAATGAATTTTTTAATGTACTTTTACACTCTAAGGATATGCTAAAGCCYCAGATTGTATATCAGATTTTATTTTTCCCTCCACTCCACTTTTTCATTCTAATATGCAGCTCTCATTATTCTGCTTTGTTTAATAACTACAAAAAGAAGTAATAATGAGATTGGGCATTTTTCCCAAAGAATTATAATAATAATGTTACAAAATGAAGGAATGAAACATCTGGAAACTTGCAGCAAGTTCACAAGATTCAGCTTGCTTTCTAGTGAAACTTACTATTTAATGTACTTATTTCACTCAAGGGCCCACAGGCCTACATTCAACTATTCATGATCTAKCTCATTACAGTTTTTATTTCAGAATTTTCAAGAAATTGATTTTAATTTTTTTTTAATTGAAAAGGACCACAAACCAGTAGCAAAAGATAAATTACTCTATATGAGCTTTCTATCACTGTTCATCTTCACATTGCTCTAACCTTGAGCTTTACAAAGAGATGAGCTAAATATGACTTGGGGCTGTGGGGAAAAAAAAAGAAAAAAGATAATAAATTGTTAGAAAATAGATAACTTGCTAAGTTATCCATTTTACTTAATCTTCCAAGTATASTCAATGTCACATTGCTTGACCTGTTAAAAATCAGAAGTATAGCAGCCACACATGCTTTACAGAGAGAAGAGGAACCAAGAATGATCTGCTAATTTTGGAAGAAGCTGTAAGTAAGCAAAAAAATAAATTTGAAAATTAATTATTACTTTAGAAGTCCAACTTCTTTCAAGATAAAGAGAGAACAAGCCCTTTATGCAGGCAGACAACCCACAGGACATTTAAAACTATGTGCTAAATGCCTAACCTATTAAAATATAAACAATCRTGGAGAAAGCAAATAGCCCAAACACAGAAGTGCACAGATATCAAAAGTGAGCACAGCTACTAAAGCTGATGATCTGTACCTTTTATAAAATTTATGAAGGAGTCATATTTTCACAAACTGAATAAAACAGGTTGCCTTCTCCTTCAACTTGTCTAAGCAATCTACACTGGCTTTCCAGCCTTATGTGATTAAATATATTTATCTTCTTTYCAACAAAGCTTAAAGGAAAATTTTACTATGCTGTTATTCATCTTCCCTCAAAGGTCCATCCAGTGAGGAGGAAAAATTAAAGAAATAATTTCTCAGAGACACAAAACAAATATAGATGCTTATGCAGAGGGTAAAAGTGTTTTATGGCTTYGCCCTTTAGTAATAAACCACTGCCGGTTAATATGGGATACCTATGTAGCAGTTCTGTTAGTCTTCACAGTCTGGACTTTATTCTTCCAGCAAAGGATTCTCCATATCTGTAGAGGAGATCTGGCAGAGTCTTTGATGTTTAAAATTTACTGGAATGGTTTATTCTAATTATTTATGAAGGTTTAGAAGGTTGTGGAACTGTCTGGGCGACTCTCTTGTGTTTGTATGCTGTAATGCACTATCTGTACTCAGCAGAGAAACTACCCCTCCCCTTGTAACTTCAAARGGGGAGAAAACACAACCAAGTAAATACATAGAAATAAAAATAACCAAAGTAAATAAGTATAAATTTGAAGCATAAAATAATTTTGTTAAAAAGACATGGTTATGAATATTGTTYCTAAATTTTCTTTTACTCCCTAGCCATCTTTTTTTCACACGGCTTTCATAATAATGAAACTGTCCTACTTTTTCCCCCCAACATTTTATTTTCTTTTTTTGCTTGTTTGTTTTGAATTATATCCATGTGGTTGATGGCATGTCTATTTAGAAGGTTAAACTTAAATGTAAAAGAACCCTTCCAGCAGTCTTCAGCTGACACTCCATGGGCACTTCTGTGCCCTGGACTCCAAAGGGTGCCACCTCAAGAAAGTGTATTTAAGAGTGGGAATAACAATGCAAAACAGTGAGGAGTAAGGAAAAAGGTATGAGCAAAGGAACAGCTCTGCAGACACCAAGGTTGGAGATGATCAACGCAGGGGAGGTATTCCAGATATGATAGCAGAGATTCCCCTGCAGCCTGTGGTGAAGTAGGTTGTCCACCTGTCTGTGGAAGTCCATGGGGGAGCAATATCCACCAGCAGCCCACTTAGTATCCCACAGTGTAGTAAGTGGGTATGCCCTGGAGGAAAATCTGAGCGCATGGAAAGCCTTCACTGGAGCAGACTCTTGTTGTTATGACCTGATGACTTCATTCTCTTGGTGGATTAGATGGGTTTGTTTACCCTTTTCTTACAGGTTTTTTTTTTTTTTTTTTTTTTTTTTTTTTTTTTTTTTTTTTTTTTTTTTTTTTTTTTTTTTAAATTTTGTGGCCAATTAATGAATTTTCTCTTATTTCATCTTGAAACCATATGACAAAAAAAAACCTTAAAAATATATATGAATGGTAAGTAGGTCCTTGACACTCACATTTTTTCCTACTACTTTTCAGATAGAAGAACAAAATGGTATGAAATATTAGTGCATAAAACACTCATCTATAACGTATATAAAATAAATTTCTTAAAGAAACAGTTTCTAGTTTAGACAATAAATGAGAAGAAATGAGAAAAAAGTGAGAAAAATCTTTTAAATATTGAAGGAAATGAGTATATAATATATAAGAAGCAGATAAAACCAATTTTGTATGCCTTAACAAAAAAAACCCCAAAACAAACAAAACAAACAAACAAACAAAAAAACCCTAAAATTGAATGAAAGAGGAATATTTTATCCTGATTTGCTCTTAATGCTTGTTCTACTTAAACCTGAATTGAAATACAAAACAAAAAGCATGCATGTCAGATACACTCAGAATACTATAGAATAATACATCTTCTTGTRTGAGCTGAGATAATAGCATTCTCATCTTGCCCCATGAAATCTGAATGTCATGAATTCCTGGTTTGAAACATAATTTAATAAAGGTCACTTATGAAGGTAGAAAACAGAGATGATAAGGAAAAWCCCTGCATAGCACATCTGTTAAGACTGAACTGATCTGACACGATTATTAATTATCACAGATGCCTTAGGGTTGGAATAAAGCTGTTAACTCAGAAGCAAAATGTTTTACCAAAGTCAGTCGCAAAAAAAAAAGGCAATAAACCCAGAAATGTTCAATCTAGTCTGTCAAATATTTTTTCAGAAGCTGTGGCAATACTAAGGTAAAAGACTAAAATRTGTTAGCAAAGTCTTAATCAAATGGAAAGATTTTGTTCTGAGATGAAATGTTTTGATTCAGATGGAATAAGTGTTGTATTGGATTTATGAAGGCAATGAAATGAAATATTGGCTAATGTTTTAGCACACATCAAAGAAATCAATTAATATAGGACTTGGGACTTTAGCAGCTTTAGCATACACAACCACAATGATTCAGCTAAACTATGCCTACAGTATTTGCTCAAATATTATCACTCCTCATTTCAARTGACATGGACTGTTATGATGACATCAAGACAAAAGGTTTGACAAGAACAGGCCTTACTGCTCAGCTAGTTGTAAAGCTTAGCTTACCATTATTATTAGTGCTTCCCATTATTATTAGTACTGATCATAYAGCTAAGAAAATATGTTTATATAGTTTTTTTTTGCTTAATAATAAAAAGTATTTAACATGTAGGCATCTTGTTGATTCTTAATGACAAAGACATAGGTTAACAAAGTTGCC
>CADDXX010000694.1:311318-335857 GCA_902810485.1 Alauda arvensis
AGCAGCTTTGTTAACAGCAATTCCATTTGAATACAGTCATCGTATTCTGAGAGGTGAGAAAGAATAACTTTGTAGGAAAAAGCATTTCTATGCTGCCAATACTACAGAATGATCCCTGATCCAATTTAGTTATTAAGATGGATGTAGTCRTAAGTTGCAAAAGCACAGCATTGCCGTAACAATGACAAAGATCCTGAACACCTGATGCTTAGAATATTCTCAGAGTACTTCAAGAGACTTGATTCATAAGAGTCTGTCATAGCTGAAGGAGTGGCAATTCACCTTGGAATAGCCTGACCATTTGGTTTGGTGTTAATGATTATCCCTACAAGATCTTTTCTTATTTTACAGAAACTTCAGTAGAAGGAAAGGACATAAGTAATTTCCCAGAATAATCAATAGACCCAGAGTCTCTGTTCACAGACCATTTGTAAAGTATATGAGCTTCAAACAAATCTGGGTTTACAATTCCCAGGTCCATCATGACTGTTCTGCTTTAAAAATATCATTCCTTTCTTTCTTGGAATAATTTTGGTAGTAAKGAGTCTTGAACATGTCTTGCATGACAAATTTGTTGAATTTTGTTCTGCAAGGATTGGTTTTCAAAAGTGAATTTGAGGAAGGAAAAAAGGAAACTTTTTTGAAGTGTCATTTTTTGGGGGGGTTGTAGTTCCCAGAGAATGGCAAGAACTTGAACTTCCCTCTGTGCTCAGTTGATTTTCTCTAAAAGTCTCACAAAGTTGGCTAACTCCTTTGAAATTTCTAGCTCCTCTCCCTTGGGTATCAAGATCAGTGCTAAAGTACAAGACCTAAAATGTAAAATTGTGTAGCCTGATGACTGTTGCTTGGCTCTCACACAACCTCCCATATGTGCAGCTTGACTAATGACAGTGCTTACTGTGTTTYAGTTTGTTCAAGAGACTAGAAAGTGCTAAGCAGGGTGCTCTCTCAGACTGCCATGGCTGTGAATATAAGCTGAAGCAATGCATTCTATTCTAGTACATGATTTTATGTTTACACCTATACTTTTCTCACAATGTTTTCTCTTTTCTTCTTCTCAAGGTTTTGTGTTTATTTATTTGGTATAAAATATAATTCACTAAATGGTTTTAGATTAACATCATTACCTTAATTCCTAACAAAATAATACTGGAATCTGCCCAGGGAGGTGGTGGAGTCACCATCCCTGGATGTGCTTAAAAAAAGACTGGATGTGGCACTTGGTGCCATGATCTAGTTGAGGTGTTAGAACATGGGTTGGACTTGATCTTAAAGGTCTCTTCCAACCTAGGAAAAAAAAAAAAAACAAAACATTCATACAGTTCTATCATACCTCATAATTTTTTTTTTATCGTGGTAGTGGTCATACACTGGAACAAGTTGTCTAGATAGGTTGTAGAATTTCCACTATTAGGGATCTTCAAAACCCAACTGAACACCATTCTGAGCTACCTGCTCCACCTGACCTACCTCTGTATGACTTGTTGCCTTTGTCTAAGGCGTAGCAACCTGGTTCAGAGTCAGTACGTGGTTCGGCCTAGGGCCCCACGGGCCATAGCACACAGACACCGACACGGTGGGGGCAAAATGGCGTTTATTATCTTGGACTTCGGGGTTTTATAGTCTTAGGGGTTCTTGCCACATCAGCAGGGGTCTGTGGTCTCCTTTGGACTTGTAAGGAGTGGAAAACTGTTGGGGTTTGAGGGTGGAGGGACGGGGGTCTCAGAGAGGATGTTGCAAGACCTGTGAAGGCCACATTCCTCCATATGGCAGATAAGATAAGAAACTGCACTGGACAAGAAAGGGAAAGGAGCCCTGCAACTTTCCGTTACAACTGAGATCTTCCGTGCGCCTGGCCCTATTCTCCCACAATGACTACAACATTTCTAGACATGCTTTTCAACCTCAGCTATTCTGTGATTCTATTTACAATTTAAAATTCAAACTGGACACTTTATGAAGAAAAGGAGAGCAAAGGTCTGTAACATATTCTGTCAAAAATCTTGGTTCTAAAGTTTGGAGATTTTTTTTTTAATGTTTGTTTTTAATATGTCTGCTTTCAAAAAAGATAAATTCTATTGACTGCAAATTTAGTTCTCCACTAAATTTGAATAATGAGTATAATGAAAATTTAGACAARTAGCACACATATAGAAATCTAAATTGTTGACAGAAAACCTGCATACTTAATCTGGATCTGAGTTTCATATAAAATGTTGAATCMATCTTCTTTTCTGGAACCACAATAACTATTTCTACTGCATGAGATCATAAAMATCATTTTTAGGGACAACAGATTTCTATTTCAATAATTTTTGCTGTGTACTGGTTTATTTAAGCTGTATTTCAAAATTCCATTTCTGAGTTTCCGTTGCTATTTTGCAGCAAGACAGGGCTTAATGGTTCAACTGATTACCACGGATTTTTACTGAAGATTTCTCAAATGTAAAATATAACCAATAATTTTACCCATCTCTATGGTAGACTGCTTGAATTAAATGGAATTACAAGAGAAAACTTTGTCAGCTTTGTTAACATTTATAGTCTTACTCAGAGTAGAACGTTGCAACAAGATTACTAGATTATATTATCTTCCTAATTAAACATAATATGTCTGTTGTTTTTAATAAGGATCTTTCACCTTTTTTTTCTCCTCATTCTTCTAGGAAAGAAAGCTAGTGAAATATGTCACATCAGTTCAGTTTATTTATTAAAAGTTATTATGTTATTGATTACTAGGAAARTCTTGTTCCATTTCAAATTGAGATAATATTTTGTTTTTAAAATGGAACAATTGCCCAGATCAATCTCCAAAAGTATTACACCAAAATTAAACAAAAGCCAGAAATACTTTTAAAACTAAACGGTGGTGTAAATTGTAGCTGTAACACTTTATCTTTTGTTAAAATTAGATTTATGGTAACACAAAATTTGAAAGAAGTTCAAATGTAGTTTCCAACCTTTTTTTATTTCTTTTTTTAACAGTTGGTGTTTTGAAACACTCCATTTACCACACAAATTCAACAGGTAGATAGCTGTCCATCAGTTCAAACACTGAGTTAGAATCCAAGGTACTCAGCTGCTGAATAATAAGATTATAGAAGTATAAGAGCTTCTAGATAAGTCTGAAAATTCCCTTCATCCTCTGGATATAAATCTCACAGGTTTGGTTCTGACTCAAAGGATGATATTTCTAATCTTTACAGCAAATTAATTCACTAGGGGAAGGTGAGTGACAGTAAACTGCCAGTGGTCATGACTTCCTACTTGGGCCTGACATTTAACATCTTGCTTTATTTCTTAATAAAAAAAAGAAAAGATTTTTTCTCAGTTTATGATTATTTTCCCTCCAGGGAAACATATTTAGCTTTTCTGTCTGTTCAATAAAGAAAATACCAAAATGAGCATTAACTATGCTCAGTTCTCCCCTACTGACTAAATAAAAGTAATTCTCTCTTTTTTTTGACTGAGCACTCTATCTTTTTCTTGCTCATTCTATGTACTTGTTGGCATGYACACATGAGTGTGTTTAAAAAAACATCCATATATCGCAGATTTCTGGGCATATCAAAATGGACTGGGAAGCAGAATGATAACCAAGAGCAATAAAGGCTAGTTGGGAAACCTTATTTCATTCACATCCAGAGATAAAGTATTTGAGAATGCTGAAAGAACTCATGGATTGTGAAATATTCCACTGACTGGAAATCTGAAAAAAAAAAAAAAAAAAAAAAAAAAAAAAAAAAAAAAAAAAAAAAAAAAAAAAAAAAAACTGACATCTGCAAAAGGTTACGAGGTATGGTTCTCCTCAGAAACAGAAAGAAAGAAAAACCAGGAAACTGTAGATCAGTCAGCCATGGGTATGACAAGAAAATGGCCATTTTTTTAGAACCTTTTGCAGACACCTGAAGGAAATTTGTAYTCAAAAATTAATCCAGTCTTAAAGGTAGTTCTGGTTCAGCTAGGAGGTAAAACTGGATTATGTCCTCCAGACAAAATATCTGTGACTGCATGATTTCAGGTTTACTTATCTTCCACTCATAAATAAATAAGTTTATTTATTAAAGCAGGGTAAAACAACTCATCCTAAAATACAGAATGTGAAGTGATCACTGTATTGAGTTAGAAGTCTTGATTTCAACAGAAATTTCTATAGCACTCATGAAAAAATAAATGTACTGATAAATGCATTTTCAGAATTTCTACCAAAATCAAAAAATTCTGGCCTGCAAAAATTATGCATCTAGATCTACCTCTAGATATATTGCCCTAGATCTAGATCTAGTCAGAGATAAGAAACATATCATTACCAGGTGAATGTATTGAAAAAGAACATTTACATTGTTTCCTCTAATAGTTTTTTAATTCTTTTCTTTGCATTTGAAAACTCTGTTATGCCAGATAACTCATAGTGTATTATGGTTCCTATTTGGCTGGGCCTTTATGAGAATGCAGCATGGAATTGTGCTCACATGACTAGAGGAACATAGTTTGAGCTGTATCTTTAGAAAGTCAAGTATAGCAACACTCCGCTATTACGTATGCATGATATTATGATATTTTAGATAGAATGCTTGACTTGTAGCTTTTCAAGTGTTACAAGTTTAATGTTCCTCAACTAATATCCTTGACAAGACATAATGTCTTTTGTTGTGTAGAAACAACAAATTTTTGGATGCATTTTCTTTTACTTCACTGTAATAACAGAAACAATAAGCACAATCTTTTRGCATTTCAAAGACCACTGGTTCAGGGCAGTGGAACTTGAGGATGATCTCAAATCAGATGTCTAGGGCTGTGAATGCTAATCCCATATTCTTATCCAGGCAGTCTGTAAAACTKTTGAACTCAATTGCTCACAGGAGTCATTAGTATAGATATCTTTTATGGAGTTTGCTAGCTTCTGCTAAATCTGTGAAAGAGATCAGAAATTAGATTTACTCCTCTTTTCAGACACTTCAAATATGTAATATTGAATAATTAAATGTATTTTTTTTAAGAAAAGTTTAAGCACAGCACTTTCTACCTAGAAAGCCAAGARATGGTCAGAATAACAAATTTAAATCTTGGGTGTTTAAAATTCTAAAATTGATTAATCTTTGGAATATTCTAAACCCAGTGCTTATGAAAGCATCCTGTGGGATTTGCACTCAGCAGGTATAAACTAKTAATCTACAGTAGTTATTATGAATTACACCAGCTATGAATTTTTATATATATTTTCAACTTGGTGTACCAACCAGCTAAACACACATCTGCTGGAAAAGTAAGCTGTAATATCCCTGTACTCAAACATACTGAACAAGCCTTCCCAAATGATGTGCAAGACTCATGCAGCTGATCATTGCCTTTACTTTGCTACATATCCAGCTCATGAAGACCAGCTGAGGGATTTTTTCTGCTTTCTGAATTTTTGCACCAGACAGTCTGTCAGGAGGTTTGTATCTGAACCAGACAAAAACCAGGAARCATAGAAATAGAGGAGCTGGAGCACTCTGCTTTGGCAAGGATGTCCTGATCAGCCAGAACCATCCCTCCTCCTCCCACCCCATTATTTTGTTCTATCAATCTCCTACCATTCAATCCCATTCTCTCAGGACTGATATCATCATTGTATCAGTATGGCACTCAAGAAGCAGTCACCTGAAAAACTTCATTAAAACATTAAAAAATACAGCGATTAGATTAGATTAAAAAAAAATTTTCATTTTTTACCCCACTTTTAAATGCTGACCTCTGAAGACCAAAATGTGAATTCCAGCTCTGCCTTCAATCCTTTTCCACAAATARTGCTGAGGGTTCAGTGTACTGAGCATTTTCAAATTTCAAGTGTATTCATAGAAAATTTGTTCCAATATAAGCCTGAGGGTCCTGTTCAAGGATATACAATAACTAATATTCTGGAGTGTAGTGCAGATGTGGGTGGTTCCGGGGTGGTAACAAGGGATCTCCAAAGTCCAAAGCTGCTCTTTGAACATGCAGTTTATTGTGAGGGTTGTGGGTAACAAAGGGAGGATCACTCAAGCTGCCAGCCACAGCTTAGAGTAAGCCCCAGAGAGAGAAAGAGAGAAAGAGTGAGAGAAAGCAAGAGAAAGAGCAGGAGCAAGAGAGCTCAAATCTTGTTACGATACATTATATTACAATAATACAATACAATATGTTTTATCTTTTCCCATCCTGAATCTTCTGATTCACAGTGACCAATCAGCATAAGACACTAAATCCTATAGAATTTAAATATAGCCTATAGGGGTTGCTACATTTCCATACTTGTTACACTTTAAACCTTAAAATCTACTTCCAAAAACTCTTTTCTTCTTTTGCCATGTTGGCAGTGTCTTCTTTGGATTTTCCAGCAGGCCTTCATTATCTTAGGGTATTGTTTAATCATGGGGATTCTCTGTGGTCAGCCAAGCTATTGTTTCCTAGTCATTCATYGACTAGCTTTTGGCTTTTTAGATGTCAAAGGTGGCTTTCATTTCTAWATTGCTTATAGATTTCATATTTTCACAATCCCCTTGCCAGGTATAATTATAGGTCTGTCCTGGTTCATCTTCCCCAACACTGGAGATTATATATTCAGATAAGAACCACTTGGACAACTAGCCCCAATTATCTACAATTGTAATTTTTGAAAATAAACAACTGTGACAATCAACAAATTTCACAAATATGTGAACAAAGTTGTGTCAGTTTGATAGCAGAGAAGACATCTAAGAGAGGCAATCATAACAAACATATGAACTTGCAAACTGTGTTGGTGTTACAGGCTGGACCTTTCYTCTGCTGTTTTATCTCTAAAACTGAAAGATCTTTTGCAAAATTATAAGTTCAGAACCTGATCTTAGTGGAAGAAAAGCCACTGAAATGGCCATTTTTATAGTTCTGGCTTAGGGATCTGTACCTTAAACTATCTACTAAAAAAATCTGGTTTGGGAGTTTTTGGTTTGGTTTGGTATTTTAGRTTGTTCTTAGGGATTTTTTGCYTAGTTTGGCGGGTTTTTTTGGTTGTTAGARACCAAACTTGATAGTGGAAATTTTACTTTCTGTCCATATTTATCTTCATATAGAAGWTCAGACAAAAGTTTTAAACAAAATTCAAAGCCTTTGTGAGTACAGAGAAAYGGATAAGCAAACACTGCAAACATTTTATTTCCTTGTTTTCTGCCAGTCACATCTTCCTTAGAAACYACAGAATTTTAAATTAATTTTCAAGTCATGTAAAATTAATTTCTGATGATCTATTCATACCCTACAAAAATCAAAGTCTTCCTTCAGGGTAAACCTGACTGTCTTGTATGTTCCTTGGACAAGGAATAATATAACATATAGCCTGTTTCTGCAATCCTTACTTGAACATGACTTAGACCAGGTTAATGACAAATCCCATGCWACTATATAGAAWCTTCTTTGGAAGTTCAAAGGAACAGGAACAGCAATCCTTAAGATGTAGTCCATTAAACCCGATAGATAATCAAAAATCCCAATGCATTATTAAAACTTTGACTGTACTGTTACTCAGCTACGCAAATTTTCACTTCAGTAATCCTTATTTCCCTTATCAAAGCTTTCTAAACTTGCAAAGCAGCAGTACTACATCTTCTCTTACACTATGTTTTTTTATCTCTGCATATTACTTAATTTTCATATTCTTAGTTTCTAAATCTAAAAATCAGCCATTACTATTTTTTTTACTTTACTATACTATCTAGCTTAAACTCTTAGTAGCTACCAGTGTAATTAAATCACATGAAAATGTCAAAAATGTTATCTTACCAATACCAAATGAAATGCTTTTAATGACCAGTTATTTAAATTATCACAGGTAAAATACTGTGTTTGAGTCTTAAGATTGTTAAATACCTTTTCAGATGTATTATTATATTCAGTCAGGAGTTTTAGAGGAAAGACATCTTAGAAAGTGCACGGTGCAATACATGTCAAAAACTGCATCTCATTTTGAATGAAAAAAACTATTGCAATGTTACTATTTATTAAGGAATAGAAACTTGAAATTATAATCTTCCACATCCACAGAACTACAAAATCAATGAATRAATAATATATAAAGAATTTTTTTAGGGTCATTTATTTTATATATTGGTTAATAGTCATCCAGGATCAAAAGATACTGAAAAGGGTTAGAGAACTAAAAAGAGAGAGACAGATTTTCTCTCAGCATGGASCAAATGCTGAATGTGGCCAGTTATGTTTGCAAATGTTAAAGGACATTTTTGAAAGGAAAAATAATAACATTGATAGTTTCTGATGGCATCAAAAATATCTAATAATCTAGTTGTTAGAAAGCTCCCTTGATATCTTTGGTGCTTGGAAGGAATTCCCTATTCTGCTTGATTGTCTCTGGGACTTACATCYGTTCTTTCCGTACTGTAAATCAATGCCTTGGGGTAGGTGTCCTTTGAAGTTGTTCCAGTTTGCTAAAGCAATTAAAATTTAGTGAAGTATAAAATATCATCATATTTTAATAGCATAAATTATTGGGAAACCTTGTTAAAAAATATGATTAGACTCACCTCCAGTGAAGCCACAGTGTGCTTTCTTCGTGCACTTGTGGTGTAATCTGTTTTCTGGTTTCCTTGAAACACTCAAGCTGGAAACCAGTTCATCCCACAGATGTTCCAGGTCAGGGTKTGACTCCATTGCCTTTAGTGTCTAGTGACATTAGAGGCAAGCACACAGGCCTAGCAGGTACAGCACAGGAGCTGCAGAAAGCCTGTATGGAGACACAGCTGATTRTCAGTGAAACCCTTTAATCATTTTAAACAGTAAATCTGTTCCAGGTAAACTGCACAGTTACAGCAATTGCACTGAGCCCTTTTTTCATAAGCAAACACCTGTATTAGATATTTCCAAATTTARGCATCTGCAGTTTTGAGAAGAAACTTAGACTTTGTGTCCATTCTGCACAGAAAATATTATCTTATGTGGATGGATGGCAAAATACTTAATGTRAAGGGAAAGTCACATGACAAATTATCAGTTATAGTTATTTTTTAAAAATATTGTTCTTGTCACCAGCATGAAGCAAGAAGAACATAATAGAACAGCTGTAGAACTTTAGAAAAAAATGAAGTAATGCAATTCCTTTCAGTCAGGAATCAGAGGTGCAAATATACAGGATACCTTATGCAAAATTAAAACACTATTACAGTTGGAAATAAAACTCAGAARTTAACACAGAGAAGTATCTTCTGACAAAGTAGATTAAAAATTATCACACTTTTCAAAAATTATAAAAATTGTYGCTAAACATCAGCTTCAGAAAATGGTATCAATTTGAGCACTCAAAGGCATGGGGAAATTATATTGTGGCTGACTCAGGATTTCAAGATTCTACTAATTTGTATCAGCTTTTCAACAAGTCATAATGCAAGATAAARAGACAAATCAAATAGAAAAATGTGCTAAACAGTCCCTTGAGATTTCAGAATTTTGTATTCATCRATATCSTATTAATTTCTCAAAAAGGGGATTYTRGAGAGTCATAAAAACATTTTTTMATTAATTRAAAAGAAATATAGTTAGTGACACAATGGATGAAAGAAACCCAATTAGTCAATGCAGTCAACACTTTTCCAATTTTCTACTCAATTTTGGGGTCAGCAGCCTTCCTGGATCAATATTCCCTAGATAAAGACATTTTAAGAGAAAAAAAATATTATTCTTTCTATAAAACTAGTGTTTCYAGTTGACTTTATATTAGCTACTATACCACAGATTATTTAAATCAGAAAATTCTTCCATAATAGATGCTGGACAATTTCAGGTGTTAGCTTAACAGTCCAGAGACAAAAGAAGAAAAATATAGCTCTTTCTATTCCTYAGTATAATATTATRATATTATAAATATTATAAATKAATTTTATGAAATTTATAAATGAAAGTTAGCTCTTCTGAAAAAAAGGTCGTTTCCTATTGTAGTCAGTCTGCTATACACAGAATCAAAAACCAGTTCTATTACCACAAGAATTCAACCAAGTCCATTAAGCAATCAGAAGCATCTTTAACATTGCATTTCAGTGTGTTTGTGTCTATGTAATGCTACACCAAGAATCATATAAAAAGATTCAGCGAGGTTCKGATGAAAAACAGTAATCAAACATAAGTTTGCCTGAAAAAATGGTTTTTGTATCTGATTTGCCTTCATTTTTAAAAAGATGCTAAAAGCCTTTATACACTAAGTACATTAGATAACAGAACAACAAAGCATACAAAACATTTAGAAATACATGATTTCCTTTGTAATGTTCTTAGAGATTTCTTGATTTTTGTTAGCTTTCTTTTTCTGTAGTCCAAKACATCAAACAATTTCCCAATGAATTTTTAAATTCAATGTTATTACAAATATATTATTGCTTACTGTTGTTTGCACAGTGCAAACAAGATCCTTTTATTGCAGCAAACACATTTTCTACACATAATTGATRTAACATCACAGTGTAATGGGTAATTACATAGAACAAAAGTATTCATTCTCTACCTTCACAACACAGTGAAGGAGACTGTTGTCTGGTTTTGGTGAAGTTATATTCCATATTCCTAATACAGTAAAGAAATGTTTTATTCAATTGCCATATARTATTTCTAAAATAATTAAGTTGAGAATTGCATTTTGACCTGAGTTCCATAAGGAACCCAGAATCTCCATACCTCATTTGCATAGTTTCATTGTCAGGTGGAGTGAAACAATATGGAAATTGCAGAGACTCCCCTCATCTGTTACACAGGGGTGTATCAAGGACACTATGATATCTCCCATGCTTCCAAGTGTACCTGTCATCCACGGGTGTAACAGGCAGTTGAGATGTGATGGCTGTGGCACTTTATTAGAGTAATCCATCAGTTTTTCTGTGTTTGTAGGCCCTTCTTTCTTCCAGCCTGGAGCTAAGGAAATTAAAGGGGAAAAGATACCACATTTTGTTGCTATAAACAACCAATAAAGATAACATTCTTTCATTTTTCTCTTCTTTAAGAAAAAAACAAAGTTTCCTTACTATAGGATATTTTAACACTGCTCTCCAACAACAAACAGGATTCAAGCGGCATTGAAATAATTTTTAGTCTGCTTTTTTTATTTTTTTTTCAATTGCCATCATTATCTTTTTTTGGAAGATATTGGTCTTGGAGCCTGGAAAACTGCAATTTCACCAGGATCTATTAACCTATTAGTATAAGCAATGTTTGATGAGGCTGTGTGAGAATCATTACATTCTCAAGGCTCCAGTGGTTTCATGGAATGAAGAAAGTGRTAATGCCATTGATGAGAACCTTCTACACATTACATAATTTTTCTTTACATTATTTAAATTTTGATTTACTCCCACATAATTACATATTTCAAAGTCAAGATTAATCAATGCATTGAACAGATAAATGTCAGACTATAACTGGCAAATATTTCATAACAAAATAGATATAGGCTCTTAATTTTAAATTACACTGAGCATTCCACAAGAGCCATCTTCCACATTAGAATCCTGCACCATACTGCATCAATATTTTATTATTATTTGCCTATAATACACTGGAAAATATCTCTAAATATGCCTTACATGAGGAACAGAATTTTGAATTTATAGAACTATAGGAATGCAAAAGGATCTCAGATAATAAAATGTAAATTTAAGGTGGGAAGAATAACAGGTCCACCATATGTGTTTTTGTTGTTTAGTACTGTAACAAGAACAGAAAAAAAATCATAGGAAAGAATGTGACAAAACTAGAATATAGCATTGGAKAGCATTGAACTATGAAGATTTTGTTTTTCAAAACTGGAAAAATTTAAGGAATACCTCCCTTCTAGGATCTGCAAATAAACAGTGAATATTTATTGAAGGAGTTACTTGAATTCAGGGAGGGTGAAACTGGAGTTAATGATGTCACCTTTATAGATAGATTCTATCTTTTCCAAAACATCCTTTCCCAAAAAGAAAGTATTTTTTCTAGTAYTCCACCCTATTATCCAATTTTAAATTGTATTGACATTAGCATAAGCCTGTTTTTCTGAGTTCAGATTCATTTCCTGTCCTTGTTATACAGTAGCAATAGTAATGCAATCTGGTTTCTGCAACTATCCTTACTTCTTGGTATGCTGTCTCCACAGATGTTGCCCAACCTTTTGATTTTAAAAACTGGCTTTAGGTTGAACTCACAGACTGGATCTCAGCTCCAGAAACTAGTGGAATGAGAGAGTTCTAGCTTCTCTTTATTGCTGACAACCTGTCTCAAAAACTGGAAGAATAATGCTCTGGATATTCTTTTTCTCTATTACCCAGATTTTTTTAAAATGACATAAAGGGAGAGATARAAAATCCCAAAACAATAAGGATAAGGGCTTGGGAGAACAGGGAAGAGATATTGTTCTCATTACGAAGTTCTGTACTTGCGTGCCAAAAAAATTCTGAATGTATTTTTTATCTCCATGTTTCTGATACTAATTTCAGGTTTTAGATACTTCATTTTAATTCAATCCTGATAACATTTTTTACTGCATGACTGGCAGCAGCTAAAGTCCAACTAATTTTTACTTTTTTTTGTGTTAAGAATCTTTAGATATTTATTAGTRTATCTTCCTTGAAAGGAAACCTCATCTCCAACATGTATAGTATTWGTTGGCATGGAAAGATGACTGGGGTAAAATTAGAAACAGAGAMGTTATATTCACATCCTAACAGAAGTTGTAATGGTACAGAAATTGAATGGTAAAATGCAGCCRCTACTCCCTGGATGGAATGCAGTCATTATGCTTAAAACCTATTCCACTAAGATTCCCCACACACCAAATCTGCCACCTTAAGCACCTGCTATTCCCTGAGGGGAATAGAATAGAGAGTGGAGGAGAGTGGAAATGCTGTGGCCAAGGCTCTGTTGAAACCCTTGCAGAGAAATGAACTTGGTGGTGCTTTGCAGCTGATAAACCCCATAGGAGCTGTCAGTCASGGGAGGTAGGAGAAGGTGCCTTGCTGCCAAGCCAGAAATTCTGGTGAAATTGCTCTCCTCAGATGAAYTTGGTTCAGCCTAATTATAATACAACACACACCTCCATGCCAAAGTTACCCACCCAAGCTATGACCACCCCTCACTGAGCAAGTGTCTAAATTTTAGTGACTATCCCTTTAAGAGGAAAGTGTGAAAATTTTACACCAATCAGTAACAAAKGTGTGCACAAATTGAGTCATTCAAGTCCCACCTAAACAATAAAGAAATAATATAAAGGTAAGTTGGGAATGGGGGGAATTTAGGAGRCTCCATTGTAACTTCTTGAGACAGTCATAGGGCTGAACCTGTCTTCTCCCCTGCAGGCACAATTATTGGGTAAGAACCACACGCTGTGTGTACTGAACACTTTTAAAGTTTAGGGATTAGAATTTGCCTATGCATTGCTTTGAATATRTTTCTGCAGTCAAATACCATCACAAACAATCCTTGAACCTTAACCTGACATAATCTGCYATTAACAAAGAGTGTTACYCTGTAAACTGTTGGTGTGAATCTTTCGTGGGTGCTGGCAATCACTGGCTRAGGGGAAATACTGGAGTAGGGTGGAAGACTCACTGAGGAATCTCTGTTATGGTGTCTGTGTGTGTCCCTCCATAAGTCAGTCAAACCGCCCTCCAATCCAGCAGGATAGGGTGCCTATAACAGGATGCTGACAGACTGGTTGGGCACAAGGGTCTTGGCTTTCCTGGGGCACTGGCAGAAAAATCAAACATTAAGGGTCAAGGAAATCTCCCTTTTTGACATGACAGTAGGTCGCTTGAATAACATTATATGACAAAGTCACTAATGACTTTCTTATCTCCCTCTCCCTGCACTGTTACATTTGTCAAACTTCATTATAACTTAAACAGGAATTTCTATGCATGATCCAGGTTATACAGAAAAATACAGTTCTGTTACAATAATTACCCCTGAGAGAAAAAAAACCTAACAAACTTTCTTTGGAACTGTGGTTATTTCCAAGACTAACACAAGGCAATTTGTGGCAGTACTGATTAAGTCAGTCTTGAATGTAGACTTATGGTGACTTGTAAGGACAAAAAAGGGTAGGTTTTTTTCTTACTGGACAAAATGTTTACCRTCATTTCAAATGCAATAGGGTATACAAGTCATCTATCCAGGTCTGAGATGTGTGTGTTCATTTACATAAGTAGTTGCTGGATCAATGCTAACTGCATAATAAGCCAGTATTTCACTTTATATTCTGGCCTCTGATAGGAACCAATTCTGCAGTATAATAGAAAAGCATGTAAGTCCAATATCCTTCCTTTGCTGGTCCATTAGTACATATTTTTTTAGAATGGATAGTGAAGCATGATTTAGAAAAYATTTTTGAACACTTTTTTATTTCTGATTAAGAAAAACACTCAATATKTCTTTATATTGCAGTGTCTGAGGGTCAGTATGTCTGTTTCAAACTCWGTGCTTATTTGCAAAAGAGAAAGAAAAACTTGAGGTTTTTCCCTGTGCATAAAAGGTTATTGTCAACAAAATGCATAATTTATTGAATTTTACACAGAAAATATATAAGCCTTGAAATCTCTTTGGAATACATKTTGAAATTATTAAAAAAGTCACTTTTAGCATCATTCCACACTTGAAATGCAATCAAAGCAAGCTTTACTTAATAAGATATTTCTACTACAGCACACAGTCAGTTTAATGGGTTGTAATTTGAAGTAACTTTGATAAGGTTAGGTCATAGTTTGAGTGAGTTAATCTAAGTTCAATGATAAATGAACATGCTGTGTTAACTGGTAGGAGCATGGGAGAATCAGAGCTTATAGACATTATTTTAACAAATTGCCATTTTAAATCACCTTCCTCAGGGTCTTTAAGCAGGATTTCATCAATTACGTGCTTACAGCTCACATTAGTGATACACATTAAAAAATTTCCCGCATGAATAATTTAGAAAAAAAATTGACTATCAAACCCCTGTGTGAATTAGCTCTTGTCTATTTAAGCAAAGTTTTACTTAAATGATGCATGACATGCAATATTTCAAGAATGTTCCTTCTGAGATCTTGAAGACAAGATGCAGAGTAAAAAACCACCCTTGTAATGRTTCTATATTTTCTCATATGCCTTATAGTTTTTCTGATGTGTGACATCTTTGCTAGTTGTTATTTACTTTTCAGCACTGACTCACTTCAAAAAACCTTAYTCTTCAGCAGGATTTTTTTTTCTTTGCCATTTTCTGCTAAGTGAAGGAAGAACCAATTTGTCTATTAAATCAATTAAATAAGATTTTTTTGAATAATTTGCAAGAGAAAAAATGTAATTTGGAAAAGCCCCACACTTGCCTATCCTTTAATAGCAGCAAATTTCAAAAGTTACCTGAAAGAGGATGTAGAATACATGAACTAAAAGAAGGGACAGATGCTGACCAAAAAAGCCATTCTTCAGGAGTAGCATGACGAAAGAATATGAAGTTTCATGTGATATTTGCAGAAGCTCAAATAAACTCAAAGTTCTAATTTCATCACATTTTATTTTAAGCACTTMGCTTAGTTACTACTGTAACGTGAACCATGTTTTTAGTTAGGTTAAAAGGGATTATTGGCAAAAAAAAAAAAAAAAAAAGGAATACAGAGGAACCATGGCAGGGGACGTGGATGAATAATGCCCTCATCTGGCTGCTGTGAAACTCATCACAGGAGTAGCCCTCTGCAGTATGTCGTAACCCATAAAACCCACATCTCCTCATGCAAGAAAAAAAAGACCTTGCACTTATCCTTCTTGGAGTTCATGAAATTTTCATGGGAGAGGGTGAAGTGAGAGAAAGATGAGGGAGGGGGYGTGGGGGATTGGGGAGGAAGAGARGGAGGGAAGGAGTGGAGCTGCAGCTTTGGGAGGATCTTATGTCCATTTGTCAGGAAGAGAGAAGACTGTGAGGGGAACTAGGCAGGCTACTAGGCATACTGAAGATTCTGAGCTGCAGAAATCCACGCCTTACACATGCACACGTGTGTGTGTGTGTGTGTGTGTGTGTGTGTATTTTCCCCAGTAATACAGCTACTCCCTGTTCAGCTAGAGAGGGGAGCAGGATGTGGCCACTGAAGTAATTTTGTTTGTGTAAGTGCTGAGTGTGTCTGCCTGAGCTGATCTGCACAGTTAGCCATGTATTTATACCTACAAAYAGGCATGGGCATGCACCAACCTCATTTCCCTTGTACTTCTGAATTTTGTAGTGCCCTAACACTTTCCTTTCTAATTGTAAAAGACTGGGCTCTGGAACTACTCCTAACTTAGACACATCTATTAATCATCTGAAATTTTATTTGATGAATTTTAGCCTAAAACTCATTTGGCAAGATGATGTATGTAAAATCAAAATACAATTTTTTGTATCTGATGTTAAGAGAAGACATTTAAAGCAGAAGAAATGGATATTCCCTGACACTGACAAGCAAAATTCTCACATCTCTTTTAGTACTTTTGCATATATTTCATTAATATCATTAGTTATTGCCATTTCAGTCCTTAAATAGCTTTTTTATTTATCAAACTAAGGAAGCAACTCTTATCCTCTTTTTTGGATGTAGTGAGGTATAATCAATTTTCTATTGCATCTACTTTGCTAGTACAACAGATTATATTGGTGGAAACCATWACTGTTAAATTAAAATTATAATTTAATTGTCATTTGTATGCCTAAGTCAAATATGCAGTATTCTTGGAGTATTTTATGCTTTACACTAAAAGTGTTCAGATCAGATTCTCTTAAGTTCTAAATAATATCCAACATATCACAGAAACACAGAATTGTTGAACAGTTTGAACCAGAAGGGACCTTTAAAGGTCATCTAGTATGTGTTTTCAGCAGATAACTGATTCTATAGGGGAAGCAGGTATTTACACCTTGATTGCAGCGTGTCACCTTTCTGCTTCAGTGAATCACATAGCTTTAAATCTTTCAGATCGCATCATCTTGTGTAATGTCAACTCACATTGGCTTTTCTGCATGACACAATGTAACGTGATGGGAGGTGACACTGAAAATGTAATGCAGTATGACACATCAGAAATGTAAAGAGTGCTGCAATTGGATAGTTGGTGTCAATTTATATAGGAGACTTCAAATCCAAAATGAATCTGGCAGACACTAATGGAGTGAATGTTACAGTAACTACTGTATGTGTGAAACTGTGAATTCTGCAGTTCATAGTGTATTGAAGAGCTTCAAAAGCAAAGTCTGAAATATTCAGAAGAATGAGTATTTGTAGTTGACAGAGGAATACAGGTTTAAAGTATGAAAAGAAGTTATATATTACAAAATGTTTTTYAATATTTTCTGTTACAATTACTTGTTTATTTTAACTCATTTGCTAAGGTAGGGACTACTAAACCCAAAATTATTAAAAAGYACATGCAATAATCATATAACATTATACCAAATTTAAATAGCATCAGATAGTCAAGTCCAACAGGTATGGATGGAAAACTAGCTCCAATTAACCCCAACATGGTTTTAAATACTGAAATAATTTCGAGTTGATTTTTTCAACATTCCAGTGGACTTTCCATCAGGTAAATCTGCTGCATAAGTCAGAAGTTCTAAGAATGTTTTTCCGAAGAGAACCTGTGCCCCTTAGACTGTGGACTAATTTTGCATGGACAATGCAGTGTAATATTAATGTATTAGATTAGATAATTTTTAAAAAATAAAAATCATAAGAAGTCTCAATAAGAAAAAGAGAGTAAACAGAACACTACAAAATAGTAGTTGCAAATATCAGATGACTGTGAAGTGAAATGGAAATTTTCTAAAATATGGGTTTATTTTATTTCTCAGAGAAGATGTGGATGCTGAACTCCTGAAATATTCATGGTCAGGTTTAGTGGGACCCTGATCAACCTGGTCATGTTGCATAAGTCTCTGCCAATGGCAGGTGTTTGGAACTAGAGTGCCTCTAAGGCCCCTTCTMACCTAAATAATTCCATGATCCTATAATTCCTGCCTTGTCAAACAATTAATACATCTAAGACTCATTGTCTCTTTCCCCTGGGAAGTTCTCTTTTTTCCTTTCTTTTTCTGTTTTTTTCCTGGTTTTGCTTTATTTCTTTTCATGTASCAACATGTTTTTTACCATGTGCTAACTAGGAAGTCATTAGTTTCCCTTAGAGACTGTAAGTATTTTAATCTATTAATCTATTATATAAAATCTCAAGTTTGCTCATGACTGTACTCTACAAGGGGAGAACATTTATAAATGTCTAAAGATGTTAATTTTCTTCACTAAAAGAAACATCACCTACTTTTAGACTCTATAAGAAGTCTAAGTGGGAAATTGATTGTTTTTAGAAATTTGAAGTATGGAAGAGGAAAGGTTGGCATGTGGGACAGGAATCTTTAAGGCCATACTTATTATTTCAAATGAGATAAATGACAACCATAGGCTCAGAAAATGTTTTGTGCAGGACAGCAACCCATGCGACATCATAATGTCTATTTTTATGTTAGGAAAATGAGAAGAAAAAAAGGGAAAAAAACCTAAACATTTGTGCAGCAGAATAGAGCTTAAAAACAGGGTGCAACAGACAAGGGAGATGCACTGCAGCTGATAAGGCATARAGAACTTTAATTTCTTTTTTGTACTATGTAGTTTTACCCCTTCAGCAAAAGATCCTTTTAGTGATAACTGCTACCCTTCTCTAATGATTCTTTCTTTGCTGTGACACTTTTTTTTTTTGCTGGTTTTTCCCAGTAGTGGTGCAGGATAACTTAGAGACTTTTTAGTTATTTTTTCCTTCTACCTGTTGAAGTCTTTTTGCCAATATTTCAATGGCAAAGAGAAGCGCGTCAATGGTTAGGAGGAAGAAGAAAATCAACTTTATTGCCAGATTCACCAGCAGTGATTTATTCCCCTGTGCAGYTTTTGCAGTTCCCATTGTTTCCCATTAAGTTAGAGTAACGTGTAATKTTTGCAAAATCACGTGCACTGTTTCCTGGTGAATGCTATTTGCCATCATCATTTTGACAGAATCAATACGATGAGGAGTTATAGATGAGATCAGATAAAATGTGAAAGATAAATTGTTGGGCACAGTCTCACTCAGCAGCAGACTGCCTGGAGATGGTGATGGTCAGTCAACAGTTTAACATCACTCACACGAAGAGTAGCATTAAGAAGCTCATGGTTCCCTGCAGGTGCTGCTTCTGGTATGCCATCAGCTTCTTGCCTAAGGCTCTATACTGAACATTTTTGAGTCATAACTGCATTAGAGGCCCAGTGCTTGGCAAAGTAGTGACTCAGCAATCATGTCCTACCTATTTGTAGAATCAAATTGTGAGAGAGARGGTGGTTGTGTGATTTCATGTGCCCCTGAGGTAGTATCTTCTCCTAAGGACYGATTATCTTGGACATTACCCACAATAATCTGTTCAATTACTTCTGTAGTGGCAAGTAATTGGCTGTCCTTTCAGTAGGYAGGGTAGGAATACAATTCCACAATYTTTTAGTTRTTCCTACATATTGATTTTTAAACTTCTTGTAAATTTATTAACTTAGGACTCAGTTCTGTAAGTGTTTWTTCATGCATGGCATAACTTTGCTTTTTCAGCTGTACTAAAGTTATTTGCAACCATTTAAGTGCAAAATTAAACACWATGTTCTGCAGACTGTGGCCACATTTCATCTCATTTTTTTGCAGGACTTTTTCTCCATTTGGATATTATCTGTTCTTGTGGTTTCTGKCTGGGAAACTTAGACTTGACCTGTCTTTCATGTCCAGTTAATATGCCCATTCATCTCTTTCAAACAGCACTTCTGAGTATGGAAACTGCTTTAGCAGAGTAAAGTAAAARACAAGATGCCTTTGTYAGTGTTTCTAGACAATTTCCCAATKCTGATAGCTTTTGTTACAAAGCTGATTTAAACACACCAGGCTCTTATTAAAAGGGAAATGAAAGTTATATTTGGAAATAGGGAAAAATCRTCATCCACAATGTGTTTTTTGATATTTATAGCATAATGTGCCTATCTTCCAATATCTGTAGAACCCTCCAAGCTGTGGGATCAAACAGTATCAGTATGTAATTTGGCACTCCAGGAGCCACAGCATTATGGGACTGCATCTCTGTCTAAACTTATTAATAACATGGAAAACTCCCACATCTTAAAATAAACTCTTCTTTTGTTAAGATGAMAGAAATTTATCTTGAACACAGCATTAAAAAATCATGATTTGTTGCCTTCAMAAATTCTTTTCTACTGCAACAGAAATTCCTTCTCTGTAAGGTGCAAGGATCTCAGACCAGTGACTGTTGTTTGATTGCCCTGGCTTTGTGGTCAATGTTTTTGGTTTTTTATCTTCTCCCACTCAGCATTTATCTCTTCAAAGTACTTTTGTCTTTTCAGGTTCTAATCCACCTAATTCTTCATCTGTGTTCTGACATCACTCAAATAYCCTATTTCCTGTGACAGTGCTATGTCTTCACCTCTGAAAGTYGGCTGAAGGTAGATTTTGGTTATTTTCATACTTTTGGCATTGTGTTCCATAATACCAACCCAGCATTTCCTAAGAATTCTGTAGCCTAAACTTTTCTACTCCAAAAGCCCATGAAATTGAGATGAAAAATAAGATAGATGAGCTTATTTCCATAAACTGTTCCTTTTAGCAGCTCACATGACCCAGATTCAAAAATAGTTACCTTTAATAATGAATTATTTCAGGAAAAAGGAAAACTGATTTGGATTATATTAATCCTGTAGCAAATACAATAAAATGGCTACATTTTCTATTAAGTGATCCTTCTATACTGTTTTCAGCATAGTTTCCCTTGGAAGCTAAAATGGAATCATATGTATCACATTAAAACTATTTAACCAGCTTTCTTCACATGGATYTACATACAGAATTAACCACTGAAGAACAAATATCCATCTCTTGTATTTGAAGACTGAGAGACAATCAGCTGAAGTACTATTTCTTTCACTTCCGAACTTTCAGGGCATGGACCTGTTGYGTGACATGTCAAGAGTCAGCTGTCAGTCAATACAACTGACAAAAATAAATATGTTTAGATATAATTAAACTATTTTTTCCAATGACTCYCATTTCAGATAATTATGACAACTGGGTCAAAGAGTGACAAAAGCTTATTGTAAGAAAATGTTGGTCATAGGAATGAACAATGCTGTCTTTTAAATAAGGAATAAGTGTGATGTGACTAAGAACAGGTGTGACACTTGAAAAATGAAAACTACTTAAGGGCCAGGAACAAGGATAATTAATCTCATAGGTATTCCCTTAACTATTACACCCTTGAAGAATCTTAAGAAAGATGTTTTCTTTAGTATATTTTGCTAAAAGCAATCATACTGAAAAATAAAAGAAGTATCTTGCTTAATTCAATTATATATATTTAACAAATGGTGACATTTGAATGAAAATTTCAGCATTTTTTATGAAATGAAATGAAATGAAATGAAATGAAATGAAATGAAATGAAAGAAAGGTCACAGAAGACCATTTCAATTCAATTAAAACTCTTGGCAAATTAACATTTTCTTTGATTCATATATTTTCGTGTTGATAGAAACTTCAAAACAGAATGTAGTTTTAAAGTACTATTTTGGAAATCATATCTGTAATGTTATGCAAATGACTGGTCTGGTAGATTTATCTTCATTTTCGGAGTCTGCTTTTGAGATCCAAACCTTTCAATCTAAAATCTCAACCTGTTGTATCTGAGATGATTTGAGAACAGTAATGAATTACCTAGATAGACAAAGACTATTCTGAATATAGTCTATTTAATTATCATAAAATTATCCCTGCACAACCTACCTTTAAGGTAAAATGGCAGTGGTTTTCTTTCTCTGGAATTTGGTTTCGACATAGCCTCAGGTTTGGCACAGCCACTGGAGATTTCATATATCCCAATCTATAAAAGGAAACAAATTTATGTCTGGTTCTCCTACTTTCAGTTACAGTGAAATTTCATGTTGAGAATATAATTTAGTTCTCCCTTTGCAACCTTAGAGAAGGCAAAAATGCTGATCTGCTAGAAATGTCTGAGCTGCACAGCTTTATTCTATTTTAGTGAAGCTAGCAACATTGTTGTTATCCCACATTTGAAATGAAAAAGAATCTAAACAATGAAAATACATTAGAAAATCTTCTTTCCTAAAAGAATATAATTTTATTCCCAGTAGTTAAAACGTAATTATCAAATAAAACTTGGATTGTTGTTACATTTGGGAATGATATTTGCTGTATTTTTATTACCTCTGTAATTTTTGAAAATGTTAATGTATGCATAGAGTTGCRGAGGAAATTTATTAAGTTAATTATCTTCCCAGTTATTTTCCAGTAAAATTTACATCTTACTTTTTTTGGTTGGATTTTTCTTTGATAGTTAATTATTCCATTGGTAGATGTGACCTTGTTCCTTTGCACAGAGAGGGGTATATATTTATTCACAGAAAAAGGCTCTTACATCCTAAATTAGATAATAAAAATCTTGTTACATTCTGACAGTATACASTACTACATTTCATCTTAGAGAAGTGGCATTATCTCAGTAATATCATGCAAATACCAAACAAATTAAACAGTGTTGTAAAGCAAGAGAAAAAATGGGAAAAAATCAGGATAATGTGAAAGATCTTCAGACCCTATATAGTTCAGTGACTGATAAATTGTCTAGAAGATACTAGATGCAAATGCCATTTTAAAAGTTGGCAGTGTAGCATAATAGTAATATTGCTGTTTTCAAGATACAAACTGTTTTAACTCAAACATCCACAGAAAACTTGTGTTTGGTTAATGCCTTCTTTTGTAATTTCTTTCTGTAACAATGATTRGTGAAGACATTCAGACTCTGGGGTTTTTTAATTACATTTGAGTGATGAAACTGTGAAAGGTTATTTAGACTTTATGCAATGAGAGCTAAACTGACTGTAGTTTAAAATTAAATTAGTAGTATTGCAAATGAGAAAAAAAAATCTTTGAACCATTACTGTTTAAATACATTACTGAACCATACTTACTACATGCATGTGACATAGTTTTAGATTACTTAAATTTCATGTCACAGGCTAATTGTTACAAAAAAAATAGCTTTATTATGTCGTTAAGAACTCAGATAAGGGAAACACAGAATTATTTAGGTCAGAAAAGTCTCCTAAGATCATAAAGTCTAAATTTTGACTGAACACCACTTTGTCAGCTAAAACATATCACTGTGTCTAGTTGTTTCTTCAAYGCTTCCAGGGATGGTGACTCCRYCACCTCTCTGGGCAGCCYGTTCCAATGCCTGACCATCCTTTCAGTGAAAAAATTCTTCTTGACATCCAGCCTGAACCTTTCCTGGTGCRGCTTGAGTCTAAAACCCTCATGACCTATCATGGGTTGCCTGGGACAAGAGGCCAACACCACCTGGCTGCGGGCTCCTTTTAGGTAGACCTTTAGGTAGGTCTCTCCTCAGCCTCCTCCAGGCTAAACAACTCCAGCTTCTACAGCCACTCCTCAGAAGCCTTACTCTCCAGACCTTTCACCAGCTTCACTGACCTTCTTTGCAAACTCTTTGTAATTTTAAGATTTTTTTTGAAGTGAGGGGCCGGGAACTGGACACAGGACTCGAGGTGCAGCCTCACCAGTGCAAACGATAAGTAAAAACAGTATGAAAGCCTAATTATAAATAAATAAATAAATGAAATGGGCATCAGTCCATTTTTACAAACCACATGCCAGCTATTCTCTGGTTTTGGTCCATCAGTGTCTCCAGTTTTTCCATAAGAGGAGTCTGACTTCTTCTGAGTATCTTCTACTCCCAAAAGCTAACCTCTCTTACATGTTGCCAGGGACCAGAGCCATTCACCTTACTGCATAAATTAACATGTAAAGTGATTGTCTACATATGGAAGCAATGGATTATGTATGGATACACTCTCAGCAACTTGCTAAAACCCCCATATCTTCTAAAATAAACATAATTCAAATTGTCTTTAATTTTGTTCAGTCTTTTTTTTATCCAGCAAAAACTATGCTTGTTGGACAGATAAGGTAGCATTTGAAAAATAACTCCAYGACAGCTAGGAGAGATTAAAAGTACTGGAAAGATGTCAGAGACAGAAAAGATTTTAAAAGCAACCCTCTAGGGTTCTACATCTTCAAATAATTTCGTTCCCTATCCATTCACATATTCTGCTGCTTAACTTTCATGCTTAGCATTTCCAAGYATTATTCTGAAATAAACCCTCCAGTTTCTTTTGGAACAAAATTCAAGCGAAGTCCTAAATATTCTTTACCCCAAATACTTCTCCTTTCCAGCAATAAGGAGGAGTCTGTACCAGTTTTCTCTCTCTGYGATGAACCCACATGGTTCTCTACAAAATCTCAGACAGAACTGTATCTCAAATCTCACTTTGTGTTAAGACTGTGTGCTGTCATACATGTCCCAAAAAACACATATTCTTAAGGTCTGCTCCAAAATATGTCTCTGAGAGTTGAGTCCTTCTCTCATTTTAGCAACTATGAAGTTTAAAAATAATTAATGGTATACTATG
>CADDXX010000694.1:339544-357828 GCA_902810485.1 Alauda arvensis
GTGGATGTCTGGTGTTTGGCCAGTGTTTAACCAGGACAAACTTCTAAAAGGGTGTCTTGGGTTACAAGACATAACCAAAAAAAGTATGTATTCTATTTACCATCTGTTGGAATCAGTTGGGGAGGTATTTTTGCTTATCTATTCTAACTCCCGGAGGGAGGGAGAAGTGTTAATGGCCCAGCTATTAAAACCAGGTGGGGCAGTGATCTTTATCTCTTCCATGACCTATCATCCCTCCAGGGGATATCTGCCGTTGATGGGCCATTTAAGGCTCACTGCATGACTGAAAGAATTACATCATCCCATTTTGAGATGCTCTACTCAGTGGGAGGAGCCAAGCATTCCCACTTGGATAAAAACCTGGGACTCAAACACCAGGACAGCTGGTTTTTCCATTGGATTCCAGAGAGATACCAGACCCATCTCATCACCACTGGACCCTTGGAAGTAAACTACACTCTTCTACAGGATCATCTCTGGCCCAGAAAAAAACATATCTGTAACTCCAGGAGGACTTGACTGCTGCCAGCATCCTGACCAACAGGGTGCCAGATTGTATTCTGACTCTGTCAGTCCTTTATTTTTGTTTTTGTTTTTTGTTTGTGTTTTGTACTACTGCATTTATATATATATATATATATATATATATATTTAAATATTTCTAGTAAAGAACTGTTATTCCTATTCCCGCATCTTTTTTGCCTTAACTCCTTAATTTCAAATTTATAATAATTTGGAAGGGGGAGGGGGTTGCATTCTCCATTGCAAGGGTGGGGCTCTGGCTTTTCCCTAGCAGACACCTGTCTTTCTAAACCAAGACAAAGGGTAAAATTGAAACATTAAAATATCRTTATGCAAAAAACCTAAACTCCTACTTTACTAATCATATAATAAATAAGTATGATGGACAAGTTCTCCTTATAGTTATTTTCCCTTAAATCTTATAAAACTTATTGAATCTCTGGTAAACTGTTTTGACTATTTTCAAAAGTGAAACCTGAAACTTATGTTTCACAAGCTCTCCAGTTCTGTTTAGCTGAAGTTGTTTTGTACTGGAGGCTGGTTGTTGAAGACAAAATATTAGAAAACCAYATAATGAAAATCTCTGAGCTCTGACTAAGAATTATTTTTAGGTTCAGTCACATCTCTTAACCTATCTGGAAATACTACATATCTTTAGTTATTTGAAAGGCAGTTCATCTTAGACAATTTTATCTTCTGAAATCTCTGAACTATTACTGTTTTCCAAAACATCTTTAGAATGGAAAGTTAGAGTTGCAATTACTAGTGTCCAGAAATCGTTCTAAGGTATGGAAAACAGGATTCTGTAGTGAGGAGTGCAAAGCAAACATTTCTTCATGCAGACTCTTTAAAAGATTTGTGGATAATATAAGCATTCCTAAAAATTTTCTTATATGTTTTTGAACATAAGAAAAACTTTTTGCTCATTTATTTAACAAAAAAGCAAAATGATAAGATTATCTCACAATGACTTAAAAAATTCATTTTGAATTAATACCATAAAGACAAAATAAAAAATATGCACGAAGAATTGAAGTATTTAAAAAATGCAGGTAGATGTTAAAAAAAAAAACACACAAAAAAGTAATTGTCATCTAAGATTGAAAATGAAGATCTAAATGGAATCCTCTTAAATGAATTCCAAGCAATCCATCTTATTCTATGTCACAACAGCGAAGAAAATTTGTGCAATAAACTCAATAGACAGCAAGTGCAATAATTGCTTACTTAAGAGAATAAACTGAATTTTTCTGGAAACTGCTTATGCATACTTTCCCAGTTATAGAAGTTATAAATAATTTGCATGTTACATAGCCTATATAATTAACTAAAATATAAATTCAAAAATGTAATAAATTATAATCAATTTTTCTTGTAAGAATCAGATTTAAAAAAAACAAAGCATTTCTTTGGGAAATAAATTTAATATGAAGCATTTATATGCCTTTAATATTAGATATTAGTAGTTCATATTTTGTCAGAAAAYTAACTATGTGGACAGATGTTTTTCTTTAAATGCTTTTTAGTTAATTTCTTCAAAATAATCAAGTCCTAAATTTCCCAACATTTTCAGTAACCATATGAAGCCAAACATCAAAGTTTTTCTTACACAATCTAATACTTWTTTTTGAGAAGTTTGGTGCAAAGGGTCTGCATGGTGTTTTCATTTATGTTGTCCTGATTGAAGCTTGTTGTCAAAGAAGACCAAGTACTAGATTAAAAAAATGTTGCATACGGAAAAATAAAGTTTGTGGTAACATATGTTACAAAATATTCTATGCTATGTTGTGAAGTAGAGTTAACAAATTGATGTCAGTTGGAACATATTTTTTTTTTCAAATTATGATAAAACAGTAGGAAAACTGATATTTTTTTTTCTTGGTTTGTAATAATGTAATTTACCTGAATTCAGGAAAAAAAGGCTTACAGAAAAACAAAATCTAATTAATTAATTAAGTAATGTGCAGAATCACATTTATTTATGTCTTTATTTATTGTACTCTTCTGTACTCTTCTGGGCTGCAAACTCCATAAACCTAAATCTAAATTTTTATGAGAAAATAGTATGTTTTTACCTTTTAAACCAATGTAGTTCTTTCAAATTACTTGATAGCCCAATGAAGCTCATRTTTATATAGTGTTTTCCTCATGGATTGTTGGAACTTAGATATTCTTTCTGAATCTAAGAATAGAAGCACAGTGCATCTACATGYTTCTTTATTTTTGTTTTTTCTCATTCAGTGGTTTAGAATTTGCAAAGTAATTTTCCATCTTTTATTTGTTTTATTCATGAAGCTAATACACATGGAACTCATTTAATTTCACATTAACATCTGTTTTGACAAAACTGGCTAAATGAAAATATTTGTCATTCTGTGATTTGGAGGCACAAACTACTGAGCCACCAGTAGACAAAACACACACACACAAATTTTGAAAGAAAAGACATTTAATACTTTTAGAAACTGAAATTAAAAAAAAAAAAAAAAGAAAGAAAGAAGAAGAAAGCTTAATCTTATATTTAGTTTGTTTTTTTTTAGTGCTAGATACAGAATAATTTAAATTGCTCTGAAGGCAAATGCAGGAGTATTTAAAATCCACCAGAGAGTATCCTCTTCAAAATTCAATTCATCTTCTTGAGTGTTATTGTTTGCTTTGGGAGCTCTACATTATTGGGTTGCATGATATATCTTTGGAGCTATATATTTCCCCATCTCCCCAGTGTATTCATATCTGAAGAGTCCATGCATGAACTGTTCTACCTAAAGGCACATATAACATTTCCCTTGACTGGTCTTTGTGTGAATGTCAGAGTAGAGGAATCCAATTCAGGGATRCACAGAGCTAAGAACATCTTTTTTTGTTGTTACCTCCTAGCAGTTTTGACAGAGCTAAATGAGAACATTTTCAAGAAAAAAGGAAAAAACAAGAGGATCTTCAGACAATGAAAATTTTTGAGTACTTGAATCCTGACCAAGGAGGTATAAAGTCAGATATAAAGAACTTAGTTTAATTGAGTTATCAATTTTGCTGATTTAGCTAATTTGGGAAAGACATGAAATTAGTTTGTAAATACAGATAATTAGTTTGTCCAAAATAACTTGATGATAAGTCTAAACCACCCAATCCACTCATAGACAAATTTTGTTCTCTATTATAAATATTTTTTGCATATAAATGTATGTGCACAAATGTTTAAAAATCCACAGAAYGACATAAAATTAAGCAGAAATATGTAGTCACTGAGAAGATACTATCATTCTATTGCCCGGACATCCATGGAACAGGAGGAACTGTACATATACTGCAAATCTGAGGATGCAGGTCTTTTAATTCCAGCTGTTTGCATTTTGTTCACATTTTCMTTATCTGGTCATCCTATAAGGTTTTCCATTCCTTGTACAAGACGGGTAACTTCTGTTTATTGCTCGTGAATGATTCACTGGCAAATAGGGCAGTATGTTACAGCAAAGTTTTTTGTCAGTTTGTTAGAAAATTTTACTATATKTGTAGACAAAAAGGAATATATTTATTTGGATGAACTGAGAAACTGTATGGTATTAAAAATAACATGAATGTTAATATTGTCATCAAATCAGGAAATATGTTATTAAAATTTTATTACATAATTTGTTTATACTTAATTACAAGGAAATTCAGCCAGATTTCAATCCAATTATTTTGATTTTTCTTTTAACAGAAATATGTAGCAGGCATTCAATTAAAGGTTTGGGTTGTTTTTTTGTTTGTTTTTTTTAAAAATTTGTAAGTACTTTCCAAAATTCTTTTAATTTGTAGATGTGTGTTTATACATTAGAGTCAACAGTAGATTAATCCATGCAATGAATTAAGTTGTGTGAACTCAGAAACTCCTGACCTACTCAGCACAGATAGGGAAGGTGAAAGAAATCACTATGCCTAAAGCACTTTGAGAAGTGAATCAATCTTCTCAAATCCCCAAGCAGACTAGCAGAGTCACTATGTCTAACCAGAAAATTGATCTTATGAGAAGATGAAATGAGTGTCTGATTGACAGGAAAGGGTTTATACTGTTTCACAAATGTCCTCAAGAAAGAAAGGCTAATGTGCAGATTTTTTTTTCAAGGCTGCCTTTCCGAAATGCTAGCAGGGGAAGAGAAATTCATAAAAACACAAATATTGTCAGTACGATTCTAAACAGAGTCGTAACTTTATCTGTCATGGAAGCCCCAATGCTAGATAATGTTTCATTATGAAGGAGCACTAGCTTTATTTTGTATATATTCTAATTTGAAAAACCTGTTCTAAATTCCTGTCTGCTGCCGACTTTTGCAACACTCATCACAGACTAAGCTCATAATTAACAATAGTGACAAAAGCAAATATTAACATCACAGATTTTGTGCCTAAAAATGATCCCATTTTATAAACATTTGGACCCTGATCAAATTTTGGATATGAAAAATGAGTATATCAGTATCAGTTGTGGTAGGCAAAAATGAACTTTCCAAGAAAATATTGGAAGTTTATAAATGAATATATATTTTTATGAGACTGTCCAACTTCCAAKTGATTCTTCAATATTTCTTGTGTCAAGAATAGAACATTGGAATTATTTTTCTGACAGTCTTTTCTTACTATTTAGGTCTGGAGACCTCCATCAAAACCAACCATTTTTGACTCTAGACTGTGAAGTTTCCACAGGTAAATGAATGCACCTGTCTCTTCATGATGTTTAGTGCAAAGTGGATATTTCACTTTTCCATGACTAAAACAACACCCAATCTTTGTAGTACAGAGCAATTCCCTGTCTGGAATTAAAAACAATATATCCAGGAAAACTGGCACACTTTCTATCACCATTTAAGAGGTTAAACTCCGTCTTCCTCCTGTAGTGACAGATGGTTTGTCATATTGAGCTACAGTAGTCCCATGATATTTGAATAATTAATATATTGAACAATTTGTTTCATTGCAGCAAAGATAATAATGGGGCCCATAACCAGGAATACTATGAAGATTTTCCTCTTGCTAATTTAAATTTTTWAAACTCAAAAATCACATAAACATAGGTGCTGTTCAGTTAGGTTTGTATTACAGTATGAGCAGTAATAGAAACTAAATGTGTTGTTCAAGTTGTTTAATAAGTCAGGACAGAATTTATATTGTCCCAGACTGGAACCACTTTTCTCCATAATGGACTGAAAGATGGTAAGATGTTCCCCTGAAAATGTCTGAAATGAATTTTCAAATGTTTGGATCATTCTGTCTATTTGGATAAATTTGCCATGGTTATTAGCTAACATTCTTTTGCATACATTATTTGTAGCTATGAGATCTGAGGATAMCGGCCAGACATTTTCTGGAGTTAGAAGCACTACCTTATACAAGCCCTGGTAGTATGGTTAGAAAGAAGTAACTAAGATGTCAAAAATGCAATATTTTCTTTCGGCATCTTTGAAATGAACTACCTTTGTAAGGCCTTCAAAAGTATATTAACCTTTATGTCCAAACTTGCTTATGCATATTGTAAAAGGCAGCAATTTTCAGCTATATTTTTTGTCTGCAGACCAGCAGCACCCATTCTGTTTCTTGAGTCATGTAAWGTCCCATACAGACTGTACTTTCACTTATTCCTAATAAAAGAATATATTCTACAGAATCTTCTTCCTACTGGTTGWTTTGTTGTATTAGCTAGGGTTCTTCATTGCATGGATCAAGTATCTCTCATTGTCATGATAAGGAACACAACTTTCTGGGGTTTTGGTTTGGTTTCAYTTTAATTTGTTAAGAATTAGGTCACGAAGCTCCTCTTATCCATAGTTAAAAAATTATTAACTGCTGTATTTATATATGGCCCAAAACTTCTATATTTTTAAATATAAAAGACATTATAATTATTTTAAATAATTAAAAYACTTTACCAAGTTAAACTATGATTTATATTTTTTGAAATTAATTGTAATCATAGGACTACTAAGAGTGTTGGTTTGTTTTTTTCTTTTCCATGTTTGCTTATTCCTATTTAGTGGTGGTTTTATGCTTGGGGTTTTGGTTTTGTTTTGTTTGTGCTTTTTATTCCCTTTTTTCTGTATGTATTTTGACTGATTTGGTATTCTCAGCACAACATTCCACAGACACATTTAAGCTCAGTGGCTATTTCTGAAACTCCTACAGACAAATCCAGATCTGAATGCTGCTCTCTGGGCACTGGATGCATAATTTAGCAATCATATCTTATATTTGCTGTAGCGTGACCTTGACATCTGTGTGCATAAAGTTTGTTATATTTTGCACATATTTTAATATCTAGCAGTAGATACATATGAATGAAATTAACTCTSAAGTCTATGTAACCCTGTCTTTTTTTTACTTGTAAACATATTAAAGATTATTCACTAGAGTACTTTTATTATGGTCAARAATTTAAAATCATAAATATTTCTCTAATTTAGATTTGTTTTGCCTCAATAGAGTTTGTTTYTGTTTATTATMATTTATTACCTTATGCATGTATATTTTCTATGAGGTTTTCTTTTCAAATAGAGGAAGTATGTGCAGGTTAAACCTTTGTGTGTGGATTGCTTTTCTTTTATATTCCTCCTTTCACCTGAAGAATTTGCCATAARATGCACRTGACTTTAGGATGACAAAGTGCAACTTGTAGTAGATCTTACCTAAATTAAGCTTAAACCCAAGATTCACATGAAGTGAGGACAWGATTCACATGAAGTAATAGAGACAAAAGTCTTAATCTACAAAGGAAAAATATAGCTCACTTGACATGCAGTATCCTACTTGGATGTCAACAGATGGTTTCAAACTGTAGCAAAGGTTGAATTTCTTTGACATTTGAAGCACAGTGGTCTTTAACATCTGCTGTCCCCTGATGTGTGCTTGACAGCTCATTTCAGCAGGGGATACATAACATCATATTGGCATTTTTTTTCCAGCTTGTACAGCTGGGAATAACCAGGGCCACAAAGGATCATACCTTTCAAAGCATTTTGATACACCATTATATTTTCTGTATTTTTTCCAATTGGTTCAGCAACTGTTAGCATTTTAAATTAGAGGTCTGCTCTGAGATAGAAAACAATTTGTTTACTCAATAACATGCTAATTTTCATTTCTCCTAAACAGTTGAACTAAATATTTCTTGCATAAATGTAAACCAAAAATAGAAAAGTACTTCATTAGTAATATTGACAGAAGTAAATAATTCTGTTAGGAAATATTATTAATATACTATTTGTTGAACTGTACATTTAATTCTGTTCTACTGCTGCAATAAATGTACCTTTTTTTTCCTATTTTCATAAAAGTGACAACCCAAGTAAAAGGGTTTCATAAAGGAGGGGCTAGGTTGCCTAAAGAGTCACTATCAAAGGTGATTGATTGCAAAAAAAAGCAGATTTTAAAATGATTTTCTGAAAATGCAGCTTTAACAGAGTTTGATGGCTAGAATCACTCTAATTGCTTACTACATAGGTGAAGCATAATAGGAAAACTGATTATGAATCAATTTGGAATGTCTTACACAGGGACTGAGGATGTAAAATAGTAAGACACCAAAGGGTATTGATACTAACACATGAAGGTTTTAGCAGTATTTAATCATTGAATAAGTTGACATTTGTAAGGTGACAAATGTTGCAGCATCATCAAATTACTTTCACTAGATTTCCTGTTCTGAAAATAAGAGTGTTTTTCACTTTGGTTAAATTTGCTGGGTTTTATAACTACCATTATTTATAYTTTCAGTGATCTTTCCCTAAAGTACATTGGTGACTTTTTTGCAGAAGAAGATGTACAAAGACAGTTGACATAGATATATCCTTAACAGATAAAGACAAATTTCTGGATTTTTTAGATATTAAAAAAAAGCACCAATTCTTTAAAAAATAGGTGTAGTCTCTTTTTTCAGCTTAGGAATTAACACCTAGTGCATTAAAATTATTTCTTTCTAGGCAAAGTCATTGAAGAATTTTCATAAGAAATTGGCCATGGCAGAAAACATGTCCCCTGTAGGTCTTTTGTAATATCTCTCACTGCTGTATAATTTGTCTTAGTCACCCTGTGTCATTTCCCATGGCACTAGACATCAGTATGAGTGTAAGTCAATTAAGCCAAAGGAACAGCAGAAGGAAGATAAAAGTTAAAGCATCTTCCTGATAAGTGCTTAAATTCAGAGGACACCTATGAAATCCCAGGGATATCTAGTAACACAAGGTGCATGAGCAACTTTCCTCCCTTAACCATCACCTGACTTTTCAAAACACACTAATTACTGCTGTATTAAAATACACTGTGCTCTGAAATGTGTGACCTTAYAACTCTGAATTCTGCTGTTGGTGAAGTTCTCCATGTCTGCTTGATTTACCTGAGACATAGCTCAAAGAGCTTATATGTTCAATCTGTAAAATTTTGTGGTATTGTATGTGTACAGACTAACTGCATCATGTGACTGCCAAGAGATGCCAGTCACTACCATAGGCAGTGCAGGTCCATGCATTAAGACAAAACTGTGATTCATGCTCACTAACATGCATGAGCATTTTGTTAGTGCATGATTTAAAAAAATAATCTGATCTCAGAAAGTCYTTTTCGTAAGACATAAGAGAAACATTTGCTCTTGCCTGTACAGGATAGAAAAAGGTCAGTCATGCAATGTCATCTTCAATCCATAGGCTTTTACTGACTGCTGTTGAACACAATAATTATTTAGTTCCCATGCAGATACCTTGGCAAATATAAAATATCAGCTCTTATATTCTCTCAGAAAAATTTTTAGACGTAAAGTTAAATCAAGACTCTTCTTTAGTCATATCAGGCTTGTTTATCGTTAGGACTATCATATATAATCTTCAGGCATGCAATAAATCAGTTGTGTTGTCTTTGTGCTCATTGCATCTGCATCAGAGTTTCTACCCTCAGGCTTTCAGTCCTTGTTTATGCTGTTCTTTACTTGGATGAATAAGGTTCATGAACTGATGCACAATGCATACCTAAATTTCCAAATAATTCCTTTTCTAGWAACTAAGTTTATAACTTAAAATGTTTAAAATGTGACTATCAAAGAACTGTAAATAAAAGTTTGAGTTCAATTTGTTAATTCCTAATTTTTTTTTCAGGACAATAGACCTGCAATTTGTGGTAAAATTTGCTTTAGATGGTAAGTGCCTTGGAAAGAGGAAAYAGCATCCGTGTTAGTAAAATATTTAAATGATGAGGCAGGTCTACATATTTCATATAAAGTACTTGAATGCTCTTTTCCATAAGGAATGAGAAAACAAATAATTAACTACAAGATCAACTTAAAGAGTATGAAAAAAACCCCTAAAATCTTTATATCAAAGAACTTAAGACCATTAAACGCCAAATGAAACTACTCTAGTTTGGAAATTGATATATTTTGCCCAYGTGATCTTCTGTTCTGGCTGAAGACCAGTATATATACATATATATATATATATTTCCTTGTTAAATCACCTCATGTCATTGAGAGTATTAAGGGAATACATGTTTCATCTGCAAAACTTAAAAAAAAATCCAATTTTTTTTTAGCAATTTCGATTTGTAAATATTTTATTAATAATTTTTAGTAATTAACATTTTAGTAATTTTTTTTTAATCTTTAGTAAAGAAATTCTTCACTGTACACTGCTTTCTGAGCGTCTATGGGGCTGAACTTTCTCCCCTAATGCATTCCTTTCCACACCAGTGTTAGAGGGCTATAATGCTTCTATATTTTAATAAGAATGTGGTCAATTCATAGTAAATGCCACTTCATCAAAATGRTGTGTTGTCTGACTCATGTAATTGAAGAGAGAGGAACCTTTAATATTTCCAAATGTGATTTAAAAAATGCCATCATTAGAGGCACCAGGGACATAATACAATGAATCACATCACACATCTGGTAGCTATATTTGGAGTTGTTTGAAATTGCCAAATGATTTTTATCACAGACTTAATAGCTGTCTCCTGTGACAGAACCTTAGAGAATTTAATTTTGTATGTCTTGCCATTATGTCTTAGTACCTAACACTTGAATTTGAGAACTGGAATGAAGGAAATTCTTCTAATGCACATTTGCAACATTACAGGATGTGATTTCTCTGACATATCCAAGTAGATTTCTCAGAAATGGTGACACGACTTAATGAATTATTCTATTTTTTAAAGTATTTTATGAATTATTCTATTTTTTAAAGTATTTCATTATCAAAACAAGTATCCTGTTTACTCTTGTAATTTTTAACTTAAAGAATAAAAGTAGCTTTTTTTCCTTTTATGCTTGATTTCCTGAAATCTTTTAGGTTTCATGAGATGTTGTGAATYAAAAATTTTAAATGTCATCTTCTTCCTCTGAGGATTTCAAACAATGTGGAAGTMATAACACTTCTCTATCAATGTAAAATTTCTTTGTATCTGAAAAGTTACCCATAAGACCTTCTTCTCTTTTAAAAGAGGGGAAATTATAGTCCATTAAATCAGCCTGTAGTATATTARTTGCATTAAAAATTACCCTCTAGCTCTAATAATCTCTAAAAATACCTGAGCTCAAAGATAGGCACAGAACTAGTAACATAAAAAGAGAAATTAATCTGCCTGTAGATTAGTTGTTCAGAAAGGGCTCACCTGTATTGCAAACAGAATGGGTGAGTAACATGGGTTTAATGGACTATGCAGTCTAAGATTAGATAAAGTTTAACTCTCTGAAATTAGCTGATATGATATGATCTTAATCTGAGTGTACAGACTGCTAGCTGTGGTTTGCTCATCAAGTTAGTTATGAGGGAAGGAACAAAAGATCTGCAATAACTAATGCCAAGCCCTGTACAACATAAACTTTTCAATTAAAAGCTACAACCTGAACAGGACTGAAGGGCAATTATTGAAGAAAAGAAACAGCAAAGACAAAGCAGACAGAACTGAAAATACCTCTGATACATAATAGACAAAACCATATWWTGTGTGCAATAAATTGCCCTTTTCCAGTTTYATTATTTGTATTTTACAACTTCAAGGAATGAACCAGACAAGGCAGAATAAAACTTGAGGATCAAAAACAGAAACATTGGCTGGAACTCCGCTGCCACTGTCATTCTCCATCATTGGCCTATATTCCTTATTCTTTTTCACTTCTCAAACCCTACACAGCAGTCACTGAAACACAGTTGAAAAATTCATGACACAAGAGCCAATAAGCTCTAGTGATAACTCAGAGTGCTTCCACGAAATTTTGAACTGCTCTTTAGACATAGTTTGACTGCAGGAGTGGAAGAGAAGACAGTTTTAACGACAAGGTACATTTGTACTGCCAAAGTGGAGCGCGCAGTCTCATCTGTGGGTGAGGCATTTGGCAGCCACTGGTCTTCTGTTGATCTYCTTGTGAGGGAGGGTAATGTTTAGAACTATCACATAAGATAGATAGTATGTCAGTACTATCTTAAAGTTGCAGAATAACAAATTGAAAGTGCCACAGGAATTAGTTAAAAAAACTGTAAACATCACTAAATAATGTATATTTGTAATATCTAAAAAATGGCTTAGGAATACATTCCTGTAGTGTTAAGTAGCTTAAATCTATTCAATTAAGTCCATGSTGATTTTTATATAAAAATAAATCTTTATAAATTTTGTTTTCCTCTCTGATTCCATGACAGAACTAAAAAAGCATGAAAACTCTGAATAAAAGGAATGAAGGTTTGGTATCTSAAGTTTATCCATACATAACACAACAAAAAATTACATTATCTGAATCTATAATTAACCAACAGAATGAATTCCACTTAAGATGGAATTATTAAAAACAYTCTACAGTGGTTTTAATAATGAAAAAAAAAAAACAACTTCCAAGTGAAGATAGTTCAGGGATATGTTACCTCTAGTCAAAATCAGTGTGTTTAGTTATTTTTCATGAAAAATTCTTCCRAATATCTCCAGGAAAGAATGACCTCTAACCACCTCAGCAGGACTTTAATTCAGCAATGAAAAAATATGCTGCAGGACTTTTTTTGGAGGTTTTTTTATCAGCTATTCAGCTATTTCTTAAAGTAATGTAAGCTAATGGATAAAAAAATATGCACAATAAGAAGCATGTATTCCCTTCAGTTTATTTTACTATTCTGGTGATGTGCCTTTCAGCACAGATCYTGGTTTCTTAGTTCACCTTTCACATCTATTTCATGTAGTCTTCACCTCAGCTTAGAGTATTTTAATTCAAGTTTTGACCTGACCTGACCCTTTTGAACTTGTATGATCTCACTATCAGAGCATAAGAAAAAAKATTTTGAAACTGTAATAAGGAATTCAGTTTCATTTATGCACTATAGATTTTTTGTTTAGCTTCCATTTCCTTTTCTGCTCCTTGCTTGAATGCCACATARGGATAAAAATGAAGTCATAAGTCAAAATCGGACCATAAAAAATGCACTCATTAGTCAAAACCAAGCCATAAGCTCCTAGAGCATTAGAAGATTATGTATTATGAAAACTTTATGCTGTTTATGTCAGTAGAGAAAGTAGGACTGTATTATAATTCATACGTATTGCACCTTCCATCTGTTAGTTATCTGATATTGTTTAATTGATGAGTCTAAGGGGTTAACTCAAGCACAGGCTGACAGCAAATATTGGGAGACAATGAGTTGACAGCAGCTGTTCCAGCAAATACCTGAGACAATGCAGAAAGTTAAATGCTTTGAAGTCTATCCCTGCCCTCCTGCTGAGCTGTCAAACTGGTTTGATCAAGCTCCAGTCACAGGTGCAAACAGAAAGATTTTCATTAACTTTGTAAAGGGACACASTTCCTAAAGCTGGACTCACACCTTAACTGAAAGAAAACTTCCACACCTGAGATCTTCAGATAATTTAGGCCTATGTTCAAGTGTTCAAGTGTCCAAGTAAGACAGACATGCAATAAATCTTTTATCGCTTTCTTTATTATTGTATTGAAACTTCATTTTTATTATTTTATTTCATGCTATTATTTTAATTTGAAATTCAAACTATATTTTATTTGACGAAGACTGTTTGAAATCATTGTATTAACTGAGTCATTACTGCATTGAGAAAGCTTATAGGCCTGAAATCCATTTAGATCTATCCATTAATCACACAAAGTTCAGTAAAGTGATTACAGATAAAAGATAAAAATACAGATAAAAATGAAAAGATAATATGCAGTTCTCCTGTCATGCAGGTCTTAACTCAGACAGAGGTAAAAAATACAAGTAGATCTGATGTCAAAGCAAGGATGACCTACATGTGAATAATGAGACAGAGAATTATGACAGGAATAAAGGAATAAAAGAATATTGTTCTAGCTAGTGTGTAAACYGAGAACAGACATACTTGCATATCAAGTACACATTCAGAGAAAGAACATTTCAAGCACTAGGAGGCCCCTATTATTAAGACTTTTCCCCGCATCAAAACATGGTTAAAATGTTATGAGTAGTTTTATSATATAAAATAAAAATCTCTGCTGCTGAATATTTTAAAAATATGCCTGTAGTTCTCAGACAGCTGCTTTCTTAGCAATTTTTAATGTTTAATAGTGTAACACAGAGCTTGTGAATATGCAGTTTGGTGTGTTTTTCTTCCCTCATTCAACCTTGAGAGGGCTATAAGGGCAGGATCTATTTGGTGACAGTGGGATTCATCTAATCAAAATCAAAGTAAAAATGTTTATGTCTGAATCAATCATTCCAGAATCCTTTTACAGTTAATAGTGAAAAAAGAAAAAAAAGTCCCGCTTGTACAGTGAGATTATAGTTATAAAATGTAAGGTACATTTTATTTTATTCTAACATAGGCATGTAAAATAGGAGAGGAAAATTCCATGTTATTGCTCAGGACAGCTTCCAGTTACTGTGGAGTTCAATGACACATATTTAAAAAGTTAGCATGTTGAAGTCAGGAGAGCTGCAGATAACTGAATTCTGTGTAAAAGACTTACACTTTTAAGGTCCTGAGTGTCTCTGTCTGTGAAGGGAAGTTATAAAGCCACCATATGCCAGCCTATTGCAGTCAGAGACCTGGGATCTCTGTCAGATCTCTCAAATACCATCTTAGATTCTCAGACTAATTCAAAGCAAAGCCTGGGCCCTGGGCACCCTTACCTAGTCAGATTTTCAGTCTCACGAGAAAAAACCTTTCCTCCTACTTGTCTGCTAGCCCAACTTGAAATTTGCTACTGACACACGTTTGCACACATTTGCACATACATTGGGTTAAAACCAATAGGGGAAAAACACATGCTCTGGTCCCTCCGGTAGCTGGGCCCTAAACTTTGCAGCTCTCACAAATGACAGAAATTACACAGAAAGATATTTAAGGAAAAGGATTTMATGAGAAGATAGGATAGATCACAGTTACCAGATCCAGGGCTCAGTTATGTAAGCATACTGACTGGTGCCTGCTCACTTTTGACTGGATGCTTATATCCTCCCTCCTCCCTTTGTCCCCACACTTCATCTCTGATCTGCCCTTATTCTCCCTTTACCCAGCTCTGGTCCTCCCAGTCACAGGCTTTTGCACACACTTTTGGCTGCTGTTTTTGAAATGGAAACCAGAGATGGACAAGAAGTAAGTTCTGCCATAAACTTCTGCGTATTTATCTCTTTCAGACCCTATAATCTGGTTTGGTTCATTCTCAGATGTGATGCCCAAATGTAATTTAGAACTTAGAGGAAAGTCTATGGAATCAGCAAGCAGCACATAGGTCAGAATAAGCAGTCTGGTGCTGACAGGCAGACCAAAAGGGATCACTGTAAAAGAGGTGTCACCAACAAGAAAGCAAGCTGTAATTGGAATGAAATTAATTATTTGAAAGTAAAATTAGCTTTTGSTATTACTATTTTAGTGGTTGGACATACTTTTCGGATGTTGCACCCATTATTGTTTTTTAGTAACCCTAGCCAAATAATCTCTAGAAAACTGCCTCTTTTGTTTGGACTTCTATTTTTTTCTTTCTGTTGAGCATTGTGTTCAGATCATCTTACAAATCTGAGGGTTTTTTTGAGTTCATGACAAAATAATGAGTTATTTAGAAGGCAAGTGGAAGGAATTTGTAGGCCGTAATTTCAAAAACTGTTCTTACATTTTCTCATTTGCACTAGCCAGTCTGGACCTGAATGCTTAATTCAGGCTTTGTTTTCTGATTGCTCATCATTCAGCTTATTAGTAACCCTGTGGGTTTTGGGTAAATTTTGATTCAGTTCYAAAGACCTACTTGATGAGAATTTTGGTTTTGGTCTAAAGCAATATAAACATAAGACTGAATGACAGTAAAGCAACTATAGAAATGCATAGGTTGAATGGAAGCAAATGATGCCACAAAAAGGAGAGGGAAAGTCATGAAAGGAAGCATCCTATGAAAACTACGAACATTTCTGGAGAGTTTGTCCTGCTATTCTGACTATTGCTGACAAAGTAAATTAGACAYAAAATTCTTCACACCCTTGCAGTAATCCATATTTATCCAAACTTCTGAATTGATGACAATCTCAGAAAGTCAATCTATGTTTCTATAAATCTATCACATTATTTCTTTTTGCAACAAACATAGAAGCCTGTTGCCTCAAGCAACTCYTATTTTAGTAACACAAAACATTAGTTCTTGTCCTTTACTTCAATCGACCTTCCTACAATGATGTCCACAATACATTCCTGTACCCAGAGACTGTATGTTCAGATCACAATTAAAGTACTTGAGAATGAAGTGTCTCTCTCTCTTGTACTAGCATACATTATCTCAGCAATTTTATTTGCAATCWAAAAAATTCAGTCTATATTCCAGTTAATCTTAAAAAAGATTGGAAATTTGGGATTGGAGGGGAAAGCCTTGATTTTTGAGTAACARGTACAGAACTCTTTAATAATTAASTGATTATCTAAGCTAAGGTTAATATCAGTTAAGAAAAAATATGACCAGAAAACTACTGGAAGATTTTTCTAGGACCCATGYTAATGCAGTTGACAAACCATTTAAATTACGAGCCCACACTTTTTCATTGTTAAGTTATGATCATTCCTTCTGGATAAATATTACCTTTAAATATGCTTGTATTCCCCCACCTCTTTTTTACTTTTTCWCTTTACTTTTATATAGTAACACRATTAATATTCCCTTTTTTATGTGCTCTGTTCTTTTAGGTCAGTACAGGCCTATGACATTCTTTTTTTCATCATTCTTTTTTCCTTAAAATATCACTTACCTCAATTATTCTCAAAGCCTTTCTCTGTCTCTGTCACCCTCATAGCCTCTTGTATCTGTATGATGCTTACTTGTCATGCACAAATCTCAGATTGGTTACTTGTGGAATGACATTAAAACTTCCTCGTCTTTTTCAGGAATACATTACTATAGGAAAATATTTTCATTAAAAAATATTTATTTGAATAGCTGCATCTTATTTATGGCCCATAAACTTTAATAAAGATATTAATAACTAATTTCATCTGATTAATCCATGTTTTATGCCTTCTTGTCGTTCTCTACATTTATTTTGATCCCATACACCTCTAATATATAATTGTTAGCAGCTCTACAGCCATTATCTTGCCTGCTTCTAGTGCTATAGAGCTGCAAATCCAATAAGATATGAAGACTAAGGATGGTAGGCAAGACTTCATATAKTCTTGGTTTGAAAAGACCAAAGGCTCATTCCCTGATTTTGTTCACCTACCAGCTAGTTACCTGGCACTTTTCCTGTCAAAAAAAAAGGGCAAAATCTTGAGGAAAAAAAAGAAAGAAATCAGTACTTTTTAAAATATGAAYTGACTTTGTCTATTAAAAATGAGTGACACATCACACTGAAGGGTCAAAGAGCTGCTCTGTGTACCAAGAGAGTTTTGCTTACATGACATTGTACATTCAGCCTCTGAATCAGGGCACACTTAAGTAAATGAATTCAATCAAGCCTTGATGTTTAATATTCAAAAGTCCTTTAATTATTAATTTTTTTTGAGAAAATATCACTGTCCAATAAAATTAATGTCACGCCCAAAAAGCACAGGTGTGCAATTTTGCACATACAATATTGTACATGGTTTCATTTGCAAGCCAAACAAATTAAATATATTCATTACTTAAGAACTTCCACTTAAAAAAATCGGAAAAAAAATCAGTAAAAGCAAATATATTATGTTTGGTTAGGACATTGATATACTTATTTTTTTCTTTTTCAGATCTGTGGTATGTACCTGCTAAAAAAAGGRCATTCAATCACTGCTTTTTATATTTCAATGACACGAACGTGTGTGAAACTGAAATATGATAATTTTAGAACAAAAAAAGAGTGAGCAAAAAGAAATCAAACTTGGATCACAAGATTTGGACAGACAAGAATTTTGAAAAAAARTCAGTAAAGAATATGTAATAAAGTTGAAAGAAATAATTTAATGCATAAAAATATATTTGAGTGAGTATATGTGAGCAAACCCGAATCATTTAATTGAAATTTAAGATTGTTTAAATTCATATTCAATGCATATTTCATAGATTTGAAAGTGAAAACATCGTGAAGGAATAATTTTATATATTATATCTCATGTTTTGCTGTTAAAGTATACAAAATTAATGTTGGTAATGTTAGAAATTATATTTCCAGTCTGTTGATGCAGTATAGTACCAAAATAGTATTTTTCATCAGGATTAAGTAACATACAAGGAGATTGGCATACAAACAATGAAACTGTAATTGCTATATTAGCAATATCATAAAATAAATATTAATGAGAGATTATCTCATTATACTTTCAGAAATTTA
>CADDXX010000694.1:357933-380103 GCA_902810485.1 Alauda arvensis
AAAAATCAGCACCTAAGTTTTAAAACTAAGATATATTAAGGAAAAGCTTAAAAAAAATCTAAATTAATTAATTTTTTACAGAAATATTGTGGTTTGGTTTAGTCTTTTTCACCCCTAAKTTTAAAATAAGTGTTGAAATAATTCTTAAAAATCATAAAATAATGAAGAGGAACTTGATAAACAGTAATTTGGAAATAATCAAACCACCTTGTAAAAAATTATTWAAAAAATTAAARGGAGGGGTTGTTGGTGGGAGGTCTATAGAGGTTCATTTGAATAAAGGTTAAACAGTGTCTGATATAGTATTTCCAACATGATTTTCATGGTTCTGCATATCTTTTCAAATGACAAAATACTTCTTTTCTGCAGAATTTTCACTACAATATCAAATGTAATTCCTTACATTTATAGTCCACAAAATAAAATATGGCTAGTAACTCATTTTGTAAGCAAAAATGTCTAATATATGGTCAGAAACTAATTAGGAATACATTATTTCTTCCAGTGGAAGCTCTCCATTGAMGTGATTCAGCTTCCTTTTTAATTTGTGTGCTAAATTAAGAAGACTGTAAAATATTTTATATTGAGGTGCCACTACATAGTTTATGTTATGTAAAAAAAAAAAAAAAAAAGATTTGCAAGGAAATGGTTTCAAAAGCTTAATAACCTGTATTTAAAGTATAGTCATCTTTATTGCTTACATCAATTTTGGAGTTAAGGCACCTACTGCAATTATTTCTATGGTGTGTATCAGTGATACTTCAAACAGTGTCACCCGGGTCTCTGAAATATAAAAAATTATTTTGTTTGTACATTCAGTATCAGGAGTTTTATAATCCTAGTACTCTAAGGTAAAAGGATATAAAAATCCCCTACTTATATTTCCTACAGACAGGAAATGACTAAGTGATGCATAATTCCTTAGGAAACCAAGCTGACACACAGAAAAACCAACTTTGAGTGCTGGAGCAGAGAATYCCCTGCAGCCCCTGGTGAAGACCATGATGGAGACCTTCCGTGCTCCTGGAGCCTGTGGAGGTCCATGGGGGAGCAGAGATCTACCATGAACCCATGCAGGACCCCACACCAGAGCAGGTGGATGTCCAGTGGTGTCTCTGAGGCCTTGAGAAGCCCATTCTGTAGCAGACTCCTGGCAGGTCCTGTGAACACATGGGGAGAAGAGCCCATGCTGAAGCAGGTTTGCTAGCAGGACTTGTAACTCCACATTGGAGCAGCCTCTTCCTGAAGGACTGCACCCTATGGAAGGTGTCCACATTGCAACAGTTTGTGAAGAACCACACTCCATGGAATAACATGCTGGAGAAGTTAATGTGTCTCATGGGAAGGACCCCACCCTGGAGTGGGGAGTAGGCAAAGTGTGAGGAGTCCTGAGGAGGGAGTGGCAGAGACAATATGTGACAGCCCAAAGCTCCTCTTTGTTCCCATGAGCAGCTGGAGGGGAGAACATATAGAAAAATGGGACTCAGATTGTGCACAGGAAAATGGTGGGATGGGGGAAGGTGTTTTTAAGATTTGTTTTATTTCCCATGATTGGACTCTAATTTGATTGGTAAAAAATGAAGCTTCTTTTTTTTTTTTTTTTACAAGTCTGTTTTCCTCATGATGGTAACCAGTGAGTGATCTCTCCCTGTCTTTATCTCAACCCACAAGTTTTTTGCTATATTTTCTCTCCCCTGTCCAAGCTGGGGAGGGAAAACATAGAGTAACCTGGGTTACCTGGRTCCCAAACAGGTCAGCCCGCCACAGACTTCATGTAACTGCTCATATTTAGCTTGAATGCTGTATAGGCATCTCCTCACTTTACATCAAAAGTTCCTTCTGTAAACTGGCTGACTATTTAAAAAATTGCAGAGAATCATTAAATGCTGACTTTGTTGCCTTCATCTCATATAAACTGCCCATGCTGCATTTTATGACAATGTCYGTATCTATGTCCTCAAAAAAGTTTTAGAAAGGGAACAGATCGTGTTTTTTTCTCTACCAAAAAGCACTGTGCRTTGCATCGTTACCACTTAGGATAACCTTTCCTGATTTATAGCTCCTGACAAATGAGTTTTCCATCTTGGTTTAACTTCATAAGCAGAATACAGATACCATAATTCCCAACAAAGCATCAGAAGTTCCTCAGTATCTCTATTTAGATATTTACCAACAAAAAGTATGTGCTATGTCAAAGTGTATATAAAGTCYTCTACCTCACTGTTTATACCTTGGCTATTTCTTGCCTGGTAGAATCCAGCAGTATTTGAAAAACAAGGCTTCCCCTAGAAATATGGAAGTTAGCTAATTTTTTCCCTAGTTCCCAAATTTTCAGCTGAATTACTTGACTTCTGATTAGAGTTCTCACAAGAAAAYCAAGCAAATGAACAAACAAAAAACCCATGAGAAACCACATAACCCAACTTACAAAATAAAGGGAAACTGCAGTATATCCAGCCTTTTAGGCCTTGGGAAGAAGAACATAACAGTTCAGAGCTCCTAAGAACAGGTTTGAATGTAAAGGCAAGAACRTTAAAATACACATTTCATTTTATAGATATAAGGGATAATGTCTTTGAAATTACTAGAAATAATAAACATCTCAGGGCTTGTTTCTTCCCATTTTCTCATCTTGGAATGTTCTTCCCTTAAAATTTTGCACCTTTCAGAGTAGCTTTCAAAGTAAATAAGTGATAGATATCTTTGTCAAAAAAAGCAGCTTGATCTCATGTTCCAGTTATACAGGTCAGCATCTATGGTCCCTGGATGCCTGGGACCATAAGGGCTCTCTCAGCAGTCCCAGGGAACAGATTGGCTGTATAAACAGCACCAAAGCAGCACACACAGAAAAAGAGAAGCCCCGCTGCTTCATTATTTTTCCTGCAGCTGCATGGGCTGTCTTGTGCCTCGCTTATAGTTTTGTAGGGAGTAATCATATTGAGAACACCTGGGGTGACATGTAATTACAGCATGATTGTGTGGAAAAATGTGGGTCTATTCAAATTTCTCAGGGGCTATAGACAGCTGGTTCCTTTTAATTCTTACAACAGCATGTGTTCTGTAACAGCTGGAGATGTGTTTTTCTATTCAGCCTCATTTGATGGATTGATCATGAGGCAGGTGATCAGCAATTTCTAAACTGTAATCCAAACTCTGCCACTAACTTGCTGTTAGCCTTGGGCAAGCCACTTAGTGTCAGATCYAGATGAACTATTTAACTASCTAAAGAATAACCTAGGTAGAATAYGGACATTTTTGTTCAGAACTGCAGTTTTGAAATCCATGTTGWTCCTGACCAGCTTCATAAGCATTCCTGTACAAAAACTACAAGGGATTTCAGTTTGGTTATGATACTGTCTTAAAGTTCAAGAGATAGCTATTCTTAGTGTATCTGAAATCTTCAGTTCATTCCTCATATTGAAGAATGACAAAAAAAACCAAACATTGCTGGACTTGCTGGGATATCAGTCTCAATGAACTCTCATATTCTTACACTCCAAGAGAAAAAAAAATTGCTAGAAGAATGCAATGATACTATTGGTGACTTTTTGAAATATGACTACAGAAGAAAACTGTTTGGAACCATTTTCATCTACAATTGTCCGTCTTTTTTGCCTGGGGGAACAGAGTTGCATATCTTCCTTTCCCTTCCCTTCCCTTCCCTTCTCTCCCATCTCCAATAAAGTACAATCATGCCCTATCCATCAGATTATAGGCTTGCTAAAGATAAGTCTAGATTTTCCAGCCCACAGATCAAGAAAAATTTAATATGATTAGAACTTAATAGTTTGGTTTTTTTAATGAGAATCCCAGATTCTCTTCTTTGACATCAAAAATTGCATATTTATCTCATTCAATGACTATTTACTATCAAAAGCCTGAATACAGTCATCAAAACCTAGTATCTCTTCTTCCCAATGCATGCTTGAATCACTTCAGCTACTAAATCACATTATCTTAGGGCTTATAAAGTATTGATTTTTTTTTTTCTAATTTTTCTATGGTGAACAGATTTTATAGAAAGGGAAAATATTGGCTTTCTCTTCATCCTCTATTAGGGAAAATGAAAGCTTGAAYTTTTATTGGATAAGGAAGACAATGATTGGACATTTTTCACCATGTATTGTAAAGGAAGTCCAGGGMAATGAGCAACACAGCACATAGCTGCTGGTTTATAAGCCTAGMAGCACATTCCAGAGACTTGTTTCACAAGAATAAATCTACATATTGTATTCTATTTTCTAAAAAGCAAARTTATTATTCCACGTAAACATGCGAAGTGCTATTCAATTTACACTTACACTCACATGGCAAAAAAAGAGTTCAGAAAATAGTTAAGAAAACAAAGGGAAAAATGAACAAAAGGAAACAATAACAACAACAACAAAAAACCAAACACTCAAGGGCAGATGCCTTCCAAAGGTCTAAAGGTTTCAGACAACCAGGTTGCTATATCTTTTTTGCAATGCTATCCTACAGATGTGGCCATTTCAGCAGGGCTCAATATATTGATACTTATTTTATTCTTAAGTAAGTTAGGATTTAAAAAATTAGGTATCTCTATGTTTACATTCTACTGAGACCATAATCCAGTTTATGTGTTCATGGAATAGGGTACACCTAAATCACAGAAAGAAACAAATCAATTGTATGTTATAATGCCAAAGACRTGTTCTGCAAGCAATTCAGGTCCAGAGGAAATATTTTAGAAAAAAATATTCTTCTCTTAAATGTTAAGAATTTGGTCCCACAATAATTTATGTTGGACTTTGAATGGCTAGCCATTTCTGCCAGCACGTTATTCCCTATCACCTTACCATTTACCCCTTTAAATAAAAATAAAAAAAAAGGAATAAAAAATATTGTATAGCATTAAGGTATTGTACTTAAATCAATATTAAAACAAAATAGAATATGATAGCAACATTTGTTGATCAGCTTTCAGCTTTGGGTAGAGTTCTACATCAGTTRGTATAATTCTGTAAAATTTAGTAAAATTAATGATAATAATGCAAAGAGAAGATGATAAATACAAAGAGAAGAACTGTAGCCTACTACCACTGTTTGGAAGATGAATTTCTCTTGAAGACACCTCTATAAGGTACATCAACAGTCTCTGTCAAACTTTTAAAATATTGTTGTTGTAAGATGAAAGAAATATTTACAAAATAAGTGTTTGAATGTCATTAAACAWGAACAGTTTTCTTCTATTAGGAATTTATGTGTAGACATAAAGAAAGCCATGTTATGCATTCTTTAAAAGAGAATAATGATCCATTCTAATATGGAGTAAATTCTATTTTGAAGTCAAATTARGTATTTCTTGTATTAAAACTGTCTTGAACTCTTTCTTTCAATCACATTTTTTTCTGCTTTTCAGATAGATAGATAACTGCTATTTCACTATATAAAAATCAACAGAAAAATTTGTCAAAATGGAGAAGTTGATTAAGCAGATTAAATAGTGGAACTTTCTTTATACAAAATGTTATTGAATTTTCTGGAAAAACTGAATGAAAAGTGAGAAACTTTCCCCCCTGAATTTCTTAATTCCTTGCAATTCTATCTTTTCTAGTTAACACCAGAGAGTAAATAGAATCAAAATTCTTGTTTTTTAAAATATTGTATTTTAACATAATAAATTAATTCACTTTATAACTCAACTTTTTGCACAAAATCATGAGCAGATTTGAACAATATTTCCATGATTTTAATCTGATAAATATTTATCTCATAGTTACTTCCAAATAAAAAAAAAAGAACATGATGAGGGCATTGCAGGCAAGATACAATAGTTGACAGCCCATAGTAGATTTAGATAATGGGGTGTATTTGAGAACCAAGATCAGAGCTTTGACCCCACTTATTTGCATTGCACCCTCAATCAGTAGAGCACAGCACTGTCTTCCTTAGGTCTCAGTATCCCTTTCCTTCAGGGAGGCTTCTCAGTACAGATGTGTACAGTGSTACTGGTCACACTGGCCAAGGTCCCTGAGAACATCCTGTCTTTCATGTCCAAACAGATCTCTGATTTCGGGGATCTTTCATCTGAGTTTACTTCTTATTTTGGCCTCAAACACCAGGTTTTTCTATTCTAAACAGTCAATGTACAGAAGCATTATATATGATCACCTCTCTAACCAGTGGTTCAGGACATAGCATAATTTTTTAATCCAAGTGTACAAACAGCACAGTCAGCCTCTACCCATTTTAGCAAGCAAGTATGAGATTTCTGCTTCAAAATTCAGAGTTTCAGTTCTGGACATTCACTCACCCACACATACACATAATTATTTTCACATGTTAACATTCACCATTTAAGTTACTTCCTTTCCTCCTRGAAGGAAAACTTCTGTCATGTATTTCAATATTGAATAAAAGCATCAAGTGGACTGCTCCTGAAGCAAAGGTTTGTATTTCATTCTTATATGACATTTGAATTTCATTCTTATTATTATTTGCTGTAATACATACTCTTCACCTTTTAACAACACTATACTAGTTTAAAACTTGTTTTAATGAAGATATTCATGTCATTTATGAAAGCAGAAACTGGACCTCTATAAAGTTATATTAGAAATGTAATGTTTGGGTTTTTCTTTTTTTAGGTGAAATAGCAAGTCTAAGTCATACTCTAGTCTACTGTCAAGTGTTGCCGAAGGAACAGCAGGGAGCTCTCTTACTGTCAAGACAAAAAAGGGGAAGATATTCAAATTTTTGAACAAATGTCTGATTTTTCAATGTCTATTTGAAGTAAGCAGATTCACTAACCTCTTCACAGTGCACATAGCTATAAAAATTGCTTTGTGCAAGAATAACTGATATATTTCTTTAGTTACTGAAGAATAAATTAAACAAAAGAAAAATTTTCTTTATATAGCACCATTTTCTAGTCAACTTCTTGGGCTTGAAATCTTGGAGTGGTGTAATTCAAGTTTGGAAGGAGCATCTTTAGTGCAAATTTCTGCTCCAAAGCAGAATCAGTTCTGAAATCAGACCAGGTTACTCAGGGCTGTATCTAGKTAGGCCTTGAAAACTTCCCAGGATGGATAATGCAAAACTTGTCTGATCTCTAGTGTTTGATTTTCTCCATAGCTAAAAGGTTTTTTTGTGTGTTTAGCTTTCTTCATGCCTGCCATTCGTCCTCTCTCTCAGCTCTGCTGTGGAAAGCCTGACTCTTTTCTTGAGAACATCCTCATGAGCAGATGCTGCAGAGTCCCCTGCTGGTATTATTTCTGCAGATTGAATGGAACCAAACTCTGCTGGCCGAGCAAGTGCTCCAGCTCTGGTCATCTTGCTGGCTTCTGCTGAACCCACTCCAGTTTGTAGATGCCCACCTTGCATCAGGCAAGGTACAGCCTTTAGAATGGATCTGACAAGWGCTGAGTAGAAAGGTGGATGGTCACTTGCCTCGATCTGTGGGCAGTGTTCCAGTTCATACAGCCTGGGAGGCTCTGGACCTTTGCTGCTGCCAGAGTACACTGGAGGCTCATGTTCAGCCTCTGTCTCACAAGGCCTGCCCTTTCTTCAGGATGGTTCCATAAGCAAGCAATCTCCTGCCTACTTTGCTGAAAAGACTTCCTTCCCTCATGCAGGACTTTGCTTCTGACTCAGTGGAAGTTTACAAGGTTCCTGGCAGTCCAAATGAGATCTGACCTCAGGGTGCTGGTAATTAATTTTCCTTAAATCCACATATGCATAGAGCTYCTTTCTTTTATCTATATTGGATTAAGGAGAATGAAATTAATATAATAAAACCTTTCTAAAGATTTTTGTGCAAATTTTTTTTTACTGAATAAATTATCTGATTAAGTGGGTGCTACCTCATAGGATAATCCTTCCTACCATTTATGCAATTTCATTCAAAGAATCTAAAGCTTTTGTAAATATCTGTATAATTCAGTGATATTTTATTTCTAACATTAGGGGGGCAAAATATGAATTTTCTATCAAATATTTATTTTTGTCATTAAAGCTTCTGTCTTAGAGAGTGTCCTAATGTTTTCTCTTCCTGGATATGTTTGCTCATGTTTGGATATAATCTAACACTCAATGAGCTACTTACTAGTTCTCATTATTTCCACAGACAAGATGTTAAATTCATCAGTAGGACAGAAGCAATTTTCTTGGCACTGAAGTTTTATATGTAAACTGCCCACCCAAGTGAATTTGTCTCTCAAATTCACTGCAGGTTGTATTGCTATTATCTGATATATAATCTGAATTCAGTTTCAAGTGCTCACAGAAGTTCAAGAAAATTTTTAGATAATACTCTTGAAAAAATGTAAGTAAAATGTAACGTAACTATAYTTAAAATTAGATACACACCTAAATTTGAAGTAAAGCTAAGTTTTGCATGATCCACTGGAGATAATAACATGATCTCATTGACTCAAAGTAAGAAAAGCAAAGTGTAAGCTAGTTGCTAGCAGAGTTCTACAATTCACTGTAATATTTTAATATCAACTATGGTAATTTAACAGTTCCGTTTTATTAAAAAAAAAAATCTACAATTGTATATTTCTCAACTTTAAAGTTATTTTTGTTTCATTATTCCCAGAAAGATATATTTCATAGAGATAAAGAAAGATAATAGATATTATTAGTGGTGACATGCTTACCACAAACCCTGAAAAAAAAAATTAGAATTATTTAAATTAATATTTCAGATTTTCTAAATACTTCAATGTTTACAATTTTCAAAAATTAAAATATTTGAAAGATTTTCCRTGGTTTTGCACATTCCTATGATTTTAGCTCTTCTTATTAAAAGCTCTTTTTTATAATTTTGCATGCTGTAATTGAAGCTCTTTGTATTAATTTGCTGTAGATACTTAWGTTTCAGTGTTCAAGATTAAAAGGCCATAAACCAGAAATTTGAGTTGAAGAACAGAAATTGCATTCTAACATATTCAGATGAAAATTATTAAGGAAGTAAAAATGTAGAACTATATTCTTTAAAAGTAAATTGACTGAAATAATCACACTGCAAAAATATTGGATTTTTAATCAGATTATCAATTGAGTTTCATTGCAGGTAAGACTGATATGRATTTGTAGATGAAGATAAGGCTTAGCATGTATTTTGTCAAAAATTCATGTGGGGTTTGTTTRCTTTTATTTTAGCAGAAAACTTTTAGGCTAAAAGCTGGTTTAGTCTCTGGCCCATAAAGTCATGGAATTTTCTTTCTAAATATCTTATAAGAAATCTAGGGGATACTTGGTACCAAAATTTCAGGCTCTTTTGAGGGTGGAATACTTTTTCTAAAGTGTTAATTCTACKGAGTTAATTATTTCTCAGTTGCTTTAAGTGTTTAGTTTAAAATCAGCTATTCTGAGTCCAGGTAACTGAAGATTCTCAGAAAGAAACAGTGCAAACYGAGGAACACCACCTCTTCTCTCTCATCTAATAATGCCCTACCTATCTTTTCTGCCTTCAGACTGGACTGTTGTCATTTGCTATTTGTATACTGAATTTTTTCTTTCTTTTTTTTTTTTTTTTTTACAGCAGTTCCATTCCAATGAAATATTTCTGTTATTTTCTGTTATTTCTGATCATTGATTTTGAAGAATGCAAGTTAATGTTAGAACAGATTAATGGTTTAACKCTATTAGTGACCATGTTTAGAACACTTTCTTTGATCAAAATATCCAAGGGAGGTCAAATCAAATGCAGATGAAATTTTGTCAGCTGTGACTCAGAGACACACAATGTAACAAAGCATCWTATGAATTTTARSCTCTTAGTGAGAGAACCCCAAATTTAGAGACSCTAAGTGTAAAAGTCTTTGTTTGCATTCAAAATGTATACTTACAACTGTGCTTCAACTGATAAACGCAAAAAATAGATTTATTCTAARGATCAATAGTTCCTTATATATCCAACACATATTCACATAGCATATAATAATTATTTAAATAACAGAATGAAATCAAATAAAGTTAAATAATCTTTAATTGCAGACAAAAGACAATTAAATCTGAATAAAAAATAGTGTATCAGGTAAATTTGCCCAGAAGTGGTTAAATAATTCAGTGATGAATACTGAGCAATTCAGTAATTTATTAAATTGGAGGTCTGATAAGATTACRTTGAGAATTCATTCGCTCAGCAACCATGTCATCATGGAGTTAGCAAGGAAACATTCTTATAGCTCRTGGGTTGCTTTTGCTTAGTGGGTAATTTAAATCTTTAAACATTAAAACATACTGCTATCTTTCTTCAGAAAGAGTTAATGACAAAAGWGCTTTGTTCAAAATTGTAGAGGAGTTTGACACGGTTTAAGATCAAGCTGGAATGAAGAATGTATCTCATACAATATGAAATATTTACAGCCTCAGAGATTATTATTCTGATTTTAACCTCATTTTACCAGTAATGTTCTTCTAATCAGAAACAGACACAGATTTGTCACAGTGAGACTCATAATTACATTTTGTGCTTCAAAAACTCAGTTTGAAAGAAGGAAACTAAGCGAGAAGACAGAAAAGAAGTAATGACCTGTGCAAAGTGCTGGTAGAAATGTGATTTATTGTAATATGAAATGCCCAGTATATTTCAAATGTTTGTCCAGATGAGTTTCATGCACCTTTGGAAAGCAGATCAACACAGAAATCTCTGATGGCTTGAACAACAGTTTTAGTTAGACTWATCCTTTTTAATTTTTTTTYCTTAAAGTCAAGAAATGTATCTAGTTCCACAGAGATTCATATTTGTGGTTTTCCACTCTATAAATCCACTTCTGATACTGAGGCATTTTTTTAAATTGAGCTTATTTTTAGAGGAATGTTTCTACTGCTAAAGTCATCCAATAAGAAAAAAATTTCTTACTTTGGAAGATGGAAATGGAAGGTGAACCAATAAAAGAAAAAAATCCATCCTTTATTTCATTCTTTACATATATACATATATATATATATCTATAAAATGGAATTTTTGCAATACATTTTTACTGGAAATTTTAGATACAGTATTACTGTTCTTGATCATAAGACTGAAAGACCTTTGAGGACCCAGTGACCAGAGTAGAGCCAGTTCTGTCTGTGCCAGAATTCACATACAGTCTGGCTTTCAGGTGTGTGCATTGCAAAAACCAGTTGGCCTTCAGGATAAATTCAGTCAGTGGACAGTAACATAGGGTTAGGGAAGGTACTTCCACTTGGTAGCTTCCAAATAGAGGCAATTATGCTTTCTGCATGTGTTAGCATGCAGAAAAAGAAGTTTACATAGAGAATCATATAGGATCACTAGGTTTAAAGATCACGGATTTCCAAACACCCTGATATGGGCAAAGACATCATCCACTAGAGCAAGTTGCTCAAAACCCCATCCTACTTGATCTTAAACAATTACAGGGATGAGACATCCACAATGGATATCTATGGGCAATCTGTTCCAGTGCTTCACCCCCTAAAGTATTTTTCCTAATATCTAAGCCTACCAGTTTTCAGTTTGAGGCCATTCTTCCTTGTCCTGCAGAGTCTTGAACCTGTCCTTGTTGAACTTCATGGGGCTCACACAGGCCCACTGGGTGACAAGGTCTCTCTGGATGGCAACTCTTCTCTCCAGTGGGCTGATTGTACCACACAGTTTTGTGTTGGTAAACTCACTGAGGGTGCACTCAGTGCCACTCTCCATGTTGCTGACAAATACGTTAAAMATCACCAGTCCCTACACCAACCTGTGATGTATGCCACTCCCCACCAAGCTGTTGACTACAACTCTTTGCGTGCAACCATCCAACCAGTTCTTTAAATGCTTACTGACTGATCCATCTGTCAAATCCATGTCTTCAGCTTAGATACAAAGATGTCTAGTGGGAGAGYGCAATTTTTTGTACAAACTTAAGTAGATGACTCAGCTGCTTTTCCCTTATCCACCATTGCTGTAATGCCATTGTAGAAGGACATCAAATTTGTCATTTGTCAGACAGTTAGTCCTTAGTGATGCAATGTTTTTGTTAGCACAGTTTTCAGGATAATCTGCTACATGATCTAGTCAGGCATGGAGGTGAAACTGGCAGCCCTGGAGCACCCTCTGTCYTCCTTTTTTACTTTGTAAAAATGAGGGTAGTATTTTCTCTTCACCAGTCAGTGACAACTCACTGGACTACCATGATTTCTCAAATATGATGAGTAGTGCTTTAGCCACATTATCCACCAGATCCCTCAGGATCTGTCCATGAATCTCATCAGGTCTCATTCACTTGTGCTCCTTCAAGTTCCTAAAATGGTCTTGAACCTGATCTTCTCCTACATATGAACATCCTTTTAGTTGGATAGAATAAATAACATACACAGCAGTTTTCTTCTAAGACTTYATAAGAATTTCAATTACCAAAATGTGCAATGCTTCACATGGACAGGATGTGCTTGGATTGCTGTGGCCTGATCACAAAACCATTTGATGCAGCATGGCTCAGGGTTTCCAGCATCATAAGGATCATAATATTATCTACACTATCCTCTTAAAGTATCAGCTCTGCTATACAGCATTTTAAATGGTGCTTTACAAGAGTCTTTGTGCTTTTCTTACCAGGAAGATAGCAAAACAGCTCCTCCCAATACAGAATAACAATGCAGGTAAACTTTAATAAATTCTCATCAAAGCTAATAGACTGACAGTGTTTTCAGAGTGATACAGTTCATAGAGCTCATAGCAAGAGTAAACATCTATATTTTTAAACCTATCACAAACACATGYTTTGATTCTGATTTACATACTACAGTAAATTTAAAATTATGTCATTTCTTTACTTATTTCTGGCCAAGTGTCTTTTTTTTGTTTGTTTTTTTTTAGCTTTGCACTTACGCACAAAACTTYAAAGTTATTTGGAGAACTCAAACTTAAAGTTTTAAAAACTATAAATCTGCAAATGTTACTTGTGAAAGTAACATTTACACCTTCTTAGTAAAAGCAGTAATTAGGAATTACCTTCAGACAGAAACAATGAGAATGTTCTGTGAAAATGTCAGCATTTATCTAACAATTATTTTAAACACTTTTCTAGTAACATTAGGAACAACTGAATTGTAGGACARTCTTGCTGTTAGGTCTCTGTGGCTGGTTAGTCAGTGGCAGTTACACATGYACATAATATCCTCTGAGGGTGTCTCAGAAAATTAGTTTTCTCCAGCTGAAACTACCTTACTACAAACTGAATGTCAGGTGCACATGAACAGTTTCCAATGTCTTCCTGCCTAGTTACTTCAATTTGTAGCTTCTAAGGCTAAAAACCCACTTAATCTGTGGAAATCTCTACCTGTGAGGACCTGCATGTGATTTAACTTTTTTCTGGTATGGGAAAATGTGGCATGGATCTAATACATTTGATTTTTCTTTCTATCATATTCAGTATAATCTGCATGGGAAACAGATCTTGAGTTAGAAAACTCTTTTGTTTTCTTAATGGATGTCACAACAATGCCTCTTAACGTGATTGAATGCATCCACAGGATTGCAGGTGGGCCTGAAATTACACCTTCCAACATTAATTCTATTTATAAATTATGTCCACAYTGTATGATAGGATACTTTCTTAATTTCAAAATCAGGTTATATGCATGCAAACAGCTCATCAGAACTAGTCCTGGAAATCTTAACTGTCAARGTACTGGTTCTGATCATTTGAGACAGCAGTGTTTAGCAGAGGTGAAAAGYACATTCTAAGAGCTGAACAACATAGAAGATGTGTGCCTAGTGCCCCAGAAACTGGGGTACTTCTATTTTTAATGTTGGCATAGGCTAAGCAGCCATGTGCAGATTAGCTTTGACCTAAAAGCCAAATAAAATAAGTGCATCTTAGTGGGACACTGTATTTYAAGAGTAGTCACTTCAGAATTTAAGAAGCTGTGTGGTCAGTTGTGGAAAATAAATAATCCTTTATTTTCCAGTCAGTTGTCTTGTTTGTTACTTCTCAGCACATTTTTATTTATTTGTCATATAAACGTACAGAGGCCTTCCTTCCCTGCATACATTCCTACAATAACAAAACATCTCTGGGACTTAAATTTAGTATCAGTATCTTTCTGATGCAAAGAGGTTAGGCTTCTTTGCATTTCTTGCCACATATGTATGGCTGCTATCTTGCTTTTCTTTATTATTACTGATTTTACATTTGGCTTTCCCAACAATCTTTTACATTTTTCTTAGTTTAGTACTAATTTATATTCTTTCTTTTTTCTATTATTTTGAGTTCACATTTTTATTATGTACTGTTAATGAATATTCTAACATTTGGTGTAGTTACATCCTACATGCTTGTATGCATACCCATAGCTTTTAAACCTCAGAGGCTGGAAGCAGGGGGTGATGTAAAGGAGCACCCTTTGTTCATGAACAATATTCCCTTCTTTTCTTGAGTGATTAAGTGAAGATTCTTCTGTCTTTTTCAACAGAATTTGCCAGCATGTTGTCCTCTGGCAAAGGCAGCAGGGAGAAGTGAAGGCAGCAGGGAGAAGTRAAGGCAGAAAAAGGGAGAARTTTAACAGTTTTAAAAATCAAGAGCAAAGCAAACTATAGATGCAGACAGCTGTTTGAAAAGAACACCACCAAGCTGTGGTTTCAACAGTATTTAGCTATTCAGAGGATTCTGTCACTTTGTAAAACACTTGAAAATCTACTAATGAGCACTGCTATATGTTTGACCTTGCTGTATTCTCCTGTTGCTATCAATATTTACACATGAAACTAGGAAAACCTTCATATATTTTCTGATCTCACTATACTACAGGGTATAAATGTAATAGACAAAATGCTTTGGTATTCATAATTAACAGAARAAACAACAAGCTGATTTCTTAAAAATTTTAAGCAACTTCATAGCTTTTACTAACCTCAGTGGGAGTTGAACCTTTTTGAAAACAGGTCACATATTCAGGCACTTTATATTTAGGTCTTTCTTCTCTAACCCCTCAGGACACTCTGTTTTTGTACTTGTATCTACAGTACTTACTCTTTTGCAATTCCCCTCTCAGTGACTCAGAGAAATGAAGCTGGTTACTCTTTTCTTTTTTTTTCCTTTCCCCCCTCATGTTCCCCCTTGCTTGTGATGAGAGTAATTGCATTGTAGGAGGTTTGACTGCCCAAACTTACTGATACCCTAGGTGACCTTCTATCAGTATTTCAGCCACAATACAATTGTTTCTTTTCAAATCTGTATGGCACTGATRGAAATGGAAATAGTTTCAACTCAATTCTACAGTAGAATAAGAAGCCAAGGTAGGAGAACTGTATTACTCAGCAAATCTCAGTTCCATGAAAAGGCTTATTGAACAGCTACTGAAGCAGAGACTAGGTAAAATAACTCACTGTCAGGTACCAGCTGTCATAAAAGATTAGACACAGACATTGAGCACACAGAACTGTTAATTTGATTCAGCATTTGTATTCCTTTCTGGTATAAGACTCAAAGGTTTCCACTTCAGCTGTCAGTGAATGGACAGATTTCTCTCTGTAGCCCACTCTATAATCATTAGAAGGAGCACAGGAATACAGACTATTACCTTATATCAAAGGGGGAAAAAAGCTCCAAAAGGCTTCTTTTTGATTGAAGATATTAGTTATTTTGYTTGTTATGATAATATTTCTGACTTTATTGTACAAAATCCCAGTTTCATGTACAGGTAAGAATATGCTATCAACCTTCTATTATAAAGTCTTTGACTATACTCAGAGGATTTTAGTGTAGCTGTTAATGGACTATAACTCAAAAGGTGATTACAGCTCATAAATCTAAAAGCCAAAAGCACTTATGCTAAGGAAATATATTTTTTTTACATTTAAGGTCGTTTTTTTTTTAAGTGCATATGCTAACTGTTGAAAGCACCAATTCAAATAGAACAATGAATGAATAAATAAGGCTTTCTTGTGCATATTATGATTTCAGAGATCAGTGGGAATTCCTTGTCCTGCATTGCTCAATACAATCAGATTTTTAATGACCATTGGTTGGCAAAGTCATGGGTCCTATATGACAGAGGTAAATTTCAGGTATTTTTTACTCTATGGAACTATATTTAATGAAAATGTGAGCAATTTGTGTATTTGGATCTTCCTTGTGAAGTAGAGCATCTCATAGAAGACAGATAACCTCCACTGTCCACCTTAGTGCTTTTACATAAAATTGCTTGTTTAGTTACTTATGCTGTAGAAATACATTAAAAATGTCTTAAAATAAATATTCATTTATTGTTTCCAAATTAATTTTCAAAAAGAGAACCAAGGAAACACTTTTGACYCAGTCCCTGATTTCTCACCAGATATCTGGTATAAATTATACTGGTAAAGCTCCTGTTTCTCAGAACTTGTTAAACTTCAGAGCTTTACTCCATTTTTTAGAGAAGCTGAGAACAAAATATTASTCTTTTGCATTTTCAAGATGAAAAMCATCCTTTTTTTGTAACTTGTCTGTCAGATTATTCCTTTCATATGGCAATCATAGTTCCTTTATGAAAACAGAGGAAGACAAGAGAAGGCAAGAAAATTCTTATTTAAGATTTAAAATGCTGTCAGTAAAATCTTTAATAGAATTACCAGGTAAGAAAGTTTAAACTACAAAGGGTATAGACCCAAGGAACTGAGATCTAGATTATATTTTCAGAACAGGCATGAATTTTTTTTTGGCTTCTCCTTAGGAATTTTTTTTTTTTGCTAATAGAGAGATAGCATAGAAATGAAATTAACATGTCAGTTCACTAATCATATATCCTCAAATGAAATTTGCCCTACTGTCAAAATGACAGCGTTAACGTGAATAGCCCATTGTAAAACTATCAGTCTAGTAAAGGAAATGTAGTTAAAGACATAAAAAGGAGGATATAAAATTCAGTCAAAGATAAACTATTGACATCAATGAGTCACAATGTTGTCATATCAGTAGACATTCTTCAGTAATACAGTTTCTATACAGGCTGTTGTGATTGATTACAAGCAGTGTTGTTTGAGCTGGAGCTCCTGTTTCCTGAAGAAGGATCAGGGTAAAATGAATATTCCATTGTTAGCTAATTCCARTGATGGCAGTTTGCATGCCTTCTTCAGTTCTTCTGTTGACCTGCCTCACCAGAAAGCCAAATGTTTTCTCCATCACTATAATGGTAAATAAAAATAATTTTAACATCCTTTGTTGATTAGAGAAAGGATACTTCTTCCATTCTTTGAATTAAAAAAAAAAAAATTGACAGAAATTGGTTTTGTATTAAATGAAATTGAAATCTGCAAAGATTTCTGTTACTGTAGGGTAGCTCAGGTACTGGTTACCCACAAGTATAATAGTATCTTTGAAACAAACCTTTCATTTTCTTTGCCTAAAATTAGTAAAATTTTAYTTAATTTTTTGTAATTTTTCTTGTTACCCTTCTGCATCTAATTTTTTGACAGCTTTTCTAGGTCTTTCCCTTACATAATACRTAGCCATATGTATTAGCTTTGCTTGTCCATAAAGTAGGTTTATAGTACCTTTCTTTTATTTTACTTTTTTTTTGTTCCCTTTTACAAGTCCATATTCTTCCAATAAGCACCGAGGAAATTCTTTTTCACAAATAGTTCTTGCTATTTTTTTCTCCTCTGTTTGCTGTTTAAAGTGATGGGCTGAGGAGGATTAATATCATCCTCTAACTACAATGCAACTCAACCATTTCACTTCCTAATTAAGCTAAACTGCTTAGAATTAAAGCTACACATTTTTCGAAGTAGAAAAAATTACAGTAGAAAAGGTGAGAGGATAAAAATAGAGCACAACCTTTTACTGCTTTGAAATTCCATGGTCTGTTTTCTTTCCTGTGCGCCACATATTGCTAAAAGTGGAGCCATCACTAATGATTTAGTCATTTTGTACAACTCCCACAGTCTGTTTTGACAAACACATTTCCTCGTGGTTTTTAGTAAAACAAATGGATGTATTGTCCTGAGTTACGTCACATGCCCTTTTATAGGATTTGCAACTGAAGCAAAGTAGTGTCAACAGCAATATCCTTTTCTATTAATGTTCTTTCCTCCTCTTTGAAACAGGAGGTGGAATTTCTCCCCTTATTTCTCATTATCTATGTATAGAAAATTGCTCAACTTCTTTTGAGTATTCAGTAAAGAAAAGTTGCATCTCAAACTTGTTCTCATCTTTGTCTTTGGCTTAATTTTATTTATGATTATGTTTATCTTTCCAGAAATCATTTTCTTTGGATGTACAGAAAAATCCTTTTTAAAGTTCTGYCATAGTAGTCCTTCCCATCTGCAGGAACAGCAGAAAAGCCTGGCTTGTGAGTCTTGACGTTTAAAACTAAGCAACCAAATACACTATTTTTTTACTGTTTCCAAAAGAACAGCTGCAACATGTTAAAAATAGAATTCTAGAATTAACTTTGTATTTAGAATAATGAAAAAATAAAATGTCCAGGTCATAAGAAGAGGATGAGTAAGTCAATACACCTTTAATAGGTAGTTTAGAGCTTTGTGAATATTTCCAGACACATGTCAACTGCATCAGGCACTAATAAACTAATTAGTTTAGAACTAGGCATATTAGAAATGTCATGAAATTCAACAAGGCAATCAGGATAACACTCTTTTAATGCATAAAGTTTTAAATTTTTATTTCTTTATAAAGTATTCCTTTAGAATATTTAATGGGTATGAGAGAGAGAGATATGTTGTGGTTCTTGTAGATTCTGTATATTTTCATACAGTCTAGAAATTCATAGCATTGTTTTTCCTAGCTTAAAAGGGGGTAGGAGTAAAGGGACACACCAGGACACAGACCTGATCAATGATAGTCCATTGTCAAGCTGTTCTTGTAGATTTTTTTTTTTTCAGGAAGATTTGCCAATCTGACCAAATAGGCACTGAACTGAATAGAGTGCATTACAATTTAACCAACTACAATTTAACCTGAATCCTGAATCAGGAATTGAAATAATTTTTGCTATTTCTAATATCCAAATGGCTATCTCACCCAGATAATAAAACCAGAAATGTCTTTTTTAAACCTTAGTTTCAATGTAACTTCAACACAAGGTAATCTCAGATTCAACAGAACCTGAAGCATTCAGAATGTACTCAATGAACATCCAGCCACTTCCACATATATTATTAAATTAACCATGTGGGAATAACTTCATTAATTGAGGCAGGAGCTCCAAAATTAGAGTTGTCTCTGTCTCTCATCTCAATGTTAAACATTTGCGTCTGCTTGAGAATCCCAAAGAAGCTGGCAGACAAAGGTTCAAAAGAAACAGGATTTCTGAGTTCTTCCTTCAAACAGACCMAATTAACTTGAATTAACAAGTGCAATATAAATTATTATGTACTCCAATATGCATAAATTATACTTTTCATATGAGAACAGCAGACAAAATACCAAGTTATGAATTTATCCAGGCATACTACTGCACTGTAAGGAAGCATGGCCTCATAATTTTTCATTACTCTGATACCTTAAAACTTGTTTTATTAGCTTAATTATTTCACACCTGCTAATAACACTTGTTTGACTGGAAAAACAAATTATATTATATAGGACTTATATTATGCTAGAAAGCATGTGATAAAATAAGCAATTATTTTCAGAAATACCTTTGGTGAAAACTGCTTGGAGAGTTAAGTGCTGCATTTTCATCTCAGGCTGCAGACCATAACTGGTAATCTCTAATTTTTACTGTTTGTGGTACTGTTGCAATTTATGGCAATTTCAACTACATGACCCACATAATTAAAATATTGGATTCCAAATGAATTTGGCCTATGAAAATCCCATTTGCAACATATTCTTCTGAATTTCAGAGGAATTGTCTTCATTCAAATATAAGTACTGTCTTGCAAAAAATTATTTCAGCCAGCACCATGAGCTTAAAAACATATTTGATCAATACCACTAACAAAGAAAAATCAGGATTTGAGCCAAATATTTTTCAGTGTAGAGATGCTTTCTACTTACCTTTTAAGTCAACAAGAAGGAATAATTAAAATTAATGATCTTTCAAATGTGTCCATCTCATTTTTTCAATGCAAAATTTACTATTAGTCACTTAGAAAAGGAAAAATAGGTGCAGTTGGACCTTCTTTTAATGTATATTTGTCATAGTAAACTCAAAGATAGGCAACTAAGAATAGTAAAAAGAAAAGGAATGCAGAAAGTTGTCTACTATCTATAGTAAATCAAAGCGTAATGAGTTTTGCATTTTAAGGAGATTAAAAAAAAAGAGAGAAAAAAAAAAGACTGAATTTAGTTTATAAAACCCCAAACCAAATCTGGAAACCCCAGGTATTTCATTGAGACATGGTTGTGCCAAGTATAGAGCCAGTCAAATCTTTACAAATTTAAATAACCAGTGAAATCACAAAACTGACACTTAGCACCAAAGTGTCTCTCCTTTTACCTGATTTCTTCAATTACACTTCTTTTTTTGTCCTTTTTTGATATTTTACAGTATCTCTGCTCTAGTTTTCAATACTCACCGTCTTTAAATGATGGAATTAACCCACTACGTAAAAATACACTTTCCATAAATTTTCCTTATTTCATAATAAAAACTTGCATATCCAGTAAGTAACATTTCTACAAAATTATGTCTGCCTTTCACTTTCTTACTTTATTCCATAGTATGATGAAAAATTATGTTGATACATTACTGACATGGGGTTAATACATTAGCATTTTCACTTGATTTAATCAAGTGCATTGTTACTTTAGAAAATGATTCTGTGAAAAGAAGTAAAGAGAAAAAAATACCCTGGGAATACCTTCATTGTCTATGAATGTTTTTTTTTATCCCACATTCTCCCATTTAAGTAAACACTTGGATATTCTTCTCAGCCTCACATTGTCTGTGATTTGAGAAGCAAGTTGGCTCCTTTCCATCTCATCTATTATCACCAATAATGCAAGTTTTGCAGGCCAAATTAGTCCCTTGTTTGCACCTGTGCCCCCCGATGCTGTCACTGGGTTTGCACAGCTGTAATTGCCTCGAGTACTGTAAACAGCTCAGATGATGCACAAGCTGGACTGGGATCCACATGTGAATCTCTTTTAGCTGTGAGGACTGTAAGGTCAAACAAAATAAGAAGCAGCAAAACTTACCCTTATGACTAGAGTTGGTAGGTATGTTTTTTTCAGGAGCAACTCTGTACTCTGCTTGGAGAAGGAATGTATTTTGTTACACTGCTGGGACGGATAGAAAACAAAAGAAATGTGATTTAGGCTTTCTGCAAAAAACAGATTTTGAATATACTGTCTGAGCCCTGGTTTGTAGTTAAAAGAAAAGGTAAGATTCATGTTTAGTTTTTCCAAATGTGGGGAGTTTAAAAATGTAATAAAGAGAAAGGTGTCAATTATCGGTCTAAGATTTCAAGATAGTTCCTAATTTAAAAGGGTTATAGTAAAGGGCAAAGTTTTGCTCTTTAATCAATGGGATTAAAATGGGATTAAAAGTAACCTCTTACTGTTATGTATAATTTCTAAATCAAGCTATAGAAAGCCTAAGTAAAATGTCAGCTTTTAATTTCTGACTATTTATTAATTGTAATCTTGTCCAATTTTTCTCTACAGTGATGATGAAAAGAACATGCAGAATGTAGTATTAATATTCCTCCTGCAAAACAGGGAGCGTAAACATAAGAAGTCAAAAGACTTTAATCTCTCAGGCAAACCTGTCCAGTTTGTACATAGGGATCTCTCAAATAGTTCTGGGGTCCCAAAACACAATTCTTTTAAATCTGGCAAATGAATATCTAAATTAGCTTTTATAATTGCATCACCTTCTGCAACAGGAAAAATAGATTCTGGCCCCAGCCTTCTATGTCAAATTGAAGCATTCTAATTTATTTCAGCAGAAACAGGTTCAAAAGTCTGAAGAACTGATGATATTTGAATGCCAGCAACATGAAGTTATGTTTGAACAGTCTGATGCTTTCTCTTTGGGCAAAAATATTACACTTTTTCTAACAGACTTTTATTCCTTTGAACCTATTTTCCCTTGATATCAGGTTGTAAAGTGCTATCCACCAAGGCATATCTTCAATCGTTAAAGAAAGACCTTTTGTGATGTTTTTAATTAGTTTTAACCTTCTTCACATCTTCAAGCATGGTTATGGACACTCATTGATTTTAATTACCATACTGATAGCTTACTGCTTTGCACTTCTTATTAAAATGGCCCTCTAGCATTTCTTTTGAAAAAGTC
>CADDXX010000695.1:0-61993 GCA_902810485.1 Alauda arvensis
GGAAAGAACATAGTAAAGAAAAGGACAAGGTGTGGTGAGGATGTGGACAGACAGAATAGGTCTATGGAAGTAATACAAAAGAAAGTAGGCAGCAGGGACCATGAGGAACTAGAAGGGATTGGATTCCACTATCTGAAAAGGCTCAGCAAAAGTCACATGTATCTCCTCCAATGATCTGCCTGAGCAGAGAGGAGCAGTTATGGTGATTTTTGATAGAGATCTGTGCCTTGATATTAAAAATCCAGTTCTGTTGCTAGAATTGTCTTTTGTAAGATCTGGAAAAGGGCTTGAAAATTACTGCTAGTGAAAATATGAAGATTTAAAAATCAAACTCTCATCAACCATGCCAGAAATAGTTACTTTTACTGATTAAGCTGATTTTCTGTAACTTGCATTATCATACTTTCTAAATAGAGCATGGTATGACTTTTTTCTCCTCTCACTGTCTTCATGGTTTTCGCTTACATTATGTCAACTTTCATGACTCTCAGGGGTTTGTCCAATATATTGAGAAGTATTAATAACACATTTTGGAGGCACTACAAGTATTTTTAGAGGACTACTGGTTTCTTATTCTGTAACACAAAACTGAATAATATCTTGAATTGAACCATAAGAAGACACTATCTGTTTGAAATAAACTGGAATTTCTCTGTTTTCCTGAGAAGATTCAGCTTTAAAAAAGGAAAGTCATTCGTAAAAAAAGTAAAGGTATCTCATGAAATTACTCTTTCAAAAGTTAATTTGATTTTTTTTTTCAAACTACCATGTTCTGCAGGCATATTGAAAGATCTAGAGAGCTTGTAGGGATTTAGTAAAGTACCAGCTTAAAAACGAGCTAAAGAAGGCTTAATGTCTCAGCTTTCTCACTGATAAATGTGTATTTTTAGTGGCTCCCTGTCTTTTAACTAATTAAAACAATGTATTAAAGTTGTGTATGGCTGACATTCACCAAATAACATGTGCAACATATTAAAGTTAATAAAAGGGGAATTGTTGATTAATTGCTTATAAAACGGACACTGCTCTTAGTTATATAAATTATTCTTTAACTTGAAGGCTGCTAATGTTGCTAATATAGCCCATTGTTGAATGCCTGCTATGAAGGTTTTAGTAGTTCTGACTTTCATTAGTGCAAAATCCTTGAGTGGTTCTTAATCACGCTGCCAATTTTCAAGCAGCTTTGAGACACCAAGAGAAATTACTCCTTTTAAACCCAGTAGGTCCTGACCTGTAGTTCTTAACCTATCCCTCCTTAGACACAACCAGTATGGAATGTTTAATGGGTGTGCCCACAAGTTCTAAATTCAAACTCAGCATCCCTACAGAGAATGGTTCAAACCCCCACCATCAGCCTCACCCCCACAATCACTACCCCAGAGGTACAACAACTTCAAAAAGGGTAAATATGTGAAAATTAGGAATTTGTTAAAYTGAATTTAAAKTAAGTAAATCTTTGCAGGAAAAGARGGTTAGTGTAGAACTGCATACTRGAAACCCAGCAGTCACCACCTGTTAAGAAGGCTTGAATAAGGGTGAAAAGGAATCAAGCATGTCTAATCAAAACAATAAGTAGATTATTAGAATAAGAAGACATCTTTCAAAAAGATGTAATTGTATCCAAACAAGGGAAAGACAAAGGATTTTAAACTCTGGCAGATTAATTGTATAAATGCAATAGTCCATGTCAAAACAGAGCTCAGGGAACAATGAGCTAAAAGGATCAAATGAATATTAAATTTTTTTGCAGACATATGAAGAGCAGGAAGCATACTAGAGAGACTGCAGAGCCAAATGCAGCCAAGTGCTCATGGCATTGAAGGAGCACTGAGAGGGCTACTGAGAAGCCAAATACATTCTTTAATAAGCTTTCCTTGTGAACTAAATTGGAGATCCATATTAGATCCCTTTGGAGAGAGATGTCCCTCAGAGAATGAATCTGGCTTAAGTGGCTAGAGAGGTCAAGGAAACATTGATGATGGAAATACTAATGATGGACAGTGTTTATACCTGGGCTTTAAGAGAAGTCAAGGATGAAATTGTTGAATTGACAATGGTAATGTGTAGCAACTTAGCTTAAAACTATTTTGGTACATGATGATTGGAATGATGGCAGATATTATATCAGTCTTTAAAACAGGTTCCCGGGAAAAGGAAGGAGACCACACATCTGTAGCACAAGATTTAAACCGAACAAGTTACCAAAACCCTGAGAAATAATTTAATTGATGGACATGTGAATATATGTGATTAGTGTGGGAAAATGACTGGTTCATAATTAGTCAAGTCAGTTTCCTTCAAAAGCTCTTGGGAATGCAAAGAGCCATGGGGTAAGACATGGATCAGCTATGAGATGGGATGCAAGGGACGAAGGAACACATTAATTACATCATTTCAGAAAAGTCACCAAAGTCTGTGGGTGTCTATACTCAAATCCATGCCACMTAAATGACAGGGAAAGGAGAAGACRRRGAAGACATTGAGTAGGAAGTGAAAGGATTTACAGAGGATTTGAGTTCTTTCTGATACTAAGGATGAAGACAACAATGAAGAAGAAGAATAGTGGAACTTTCTGAAACTAGTGACTGGACAACAAAATGACTTTAATGAAAGTCAATGCAGGTAAAGGTAAGGTGAAAGAATTCCCTTTTGCATAAATAAAGGATTCTGCACTGACCAGTGACATTCAGGAGTAAAATCTTTGGATTATTAATGGCAATTCAATAGAAAATGCACAATTCAATGTCTGTTCAACAGAGCTCAAAAAAAGGCAAAATAAAAGTTAGACGTGATTTTGAAAGGAATGAAGGGCAAATCAGTAGCATTATTTTGCATGCATAAATGTATTGTTCACCCTCAGCATTAATACTGCATGCAGTTCTGCCTCCCTTATCATAAAAAAACCCCAGAACACCCAAAAAACCTCACATGAAATCATAGAATGTGCTGAGTTGGAAGGGACTCATCAGGATAATCAAGTCTAGCTCCTGGCTCCGAGAAGGACACTCCAAAAGTCACACCATGTGCCTGAGAGCATTGTCCAAACACTTCTTGAACTCTGTCAGGCTTGGTGCTGTAAACACTTCCCTGAGGAGCCTGTTCCAGTGCCCAAACACCCTCTGGGTGAAAAAACCTCTTTCTAATATCTAACCTAATCCTCCCTTGACTCAGCTTCATGCTTTTTCCTCAAGTCTGTCACTTGTCACGTGAGTGAAGAAATTGGTGCCTGCCCCCTCTCTTCCCCACATGAGGAAGTTGCAGACAGCAATAAGATGCCCCCTCAGTCTCCCTCAGGCTGAACAGAGCAAGTGACTTCAGCCATTCTACATATGGCTTCCCCTTAAGGCCCTTCACCACCTTCATTGCCCTGCTCTGGACTCTCTTAAAAGCCTAATGTCTTTTTTATATTGTGGTGCTCAAAACCATATATTGTACTCAAGGTGGGCTAAAAAAAAAAAGAAGTTTGACTAAAACTGGAAAGTCTTTTCAAAGAAGATAAACAAGGATGACTGAGTACATGCCAGAACCACAGTCAGTGTAGGGTTTCCCAGTTTGAAAAATAAAAGGTTTATAAGGCAATGTGATAGGTTTTCAGAAACATGCACTGTGTAGACACAATGGTAAAGATTGTGAGCCCTCTGTATTTTGCAGTGTATGAAGGCTTCTAGTAGGAACTGAATCCAGACCAAATGGAAGAAAGTGGGTTTTGGCACAGCTGGTGGCAGACTTGAAGCACACCTTTCCAAAGAATATTGTGGATACTTTAATTTTGCGTGAGTTGAAAAGGGTAACTTGGACAAAAAAATCTATTTAGAGTTTATAAATGGACTCGTCATGTTAGGCCTAGACTATGTTAATCTAAAAATATGTGGTGGTTAGGATAAGTCTCCTGCCTTATACTTACTCTTCATCAGCATCTGTTTATTGCCATTGTTGAAGAGAGGTTATGAAAAAGGAAACTGGTCTCTACTGGATTCTCAGTGAGCATGCCTCACTATAGGATTTCCACTGGGATTATTCAAGGAGGATAAAATATTTCATTGTGATAAACCTCACTTGTTGGGAGACTTGAATGAGTGATCTGCTCTGAAACAAATTTAATCTCTGGTTTATGAAGGACAGTATTAAAATAGAGAATCATTCAGTCAATATGCTTTATTGCGGTCAAGGCTGCCTAGGGTTTGAAAGAGTTAGATGTGCTTAGTAGTCCAAAATAGAAATGGTGCTCATTATTTAACCCTTGTACAATGCTTCCCGTTGCCAAAATCACCAGCATTCTCCAGTCACAGGTGAAATTAGATCAGCTACATGGTGACAGACAACTTTATTTGATTCAGGATTTGATTAAGAACATAAGGAGAAACAGCACTGATTCATACTAGAAGTCCATCTAATATCTTGCCTATGACAGAAGCCAACAGAGAAAGATAATAAGGCATAAAGGGTACCTTCCTTAAATATCTAGATCTGCCCCTAGGCAACTTCCTGTGTGGAAACTGCTCCATGTGTTTTCCTTTCTCCACGTCCCTTCCAGTTCTCCTGTATATATTGTGAATGATAATGGATCTGTATAAAGTATTTTACATGTAAGGGTACATTTAGCAGGAGTATTTAAACATAGGATTTTTATATAGTGGCATGATATCTTCTGCCTTGTTCTCCATTCCTTACTTAGAATTTCCTAATATGTGGTTGGTTTTGTGTTTGCTATTGGACGCAGAGTCAAAGTTTTTGGGGAAGTATAACTCCTATTTTTTTTTTCCATTTTTACTACATGGAAACATTGATTTCAGATCTTATAGTAATAGGTGGATAAATTTAAGATTGCTCTAAATTTATCTGAATTTAATCTGTTATTTTATGACCTAGTAAACCTCATAACATCTTTCAGCTGGAGATTTCTCTTCATTGTCCTCAGCAAATTGCCTTATAATGCAATTTTCTTGTCTTGTCCTTTGTGTGTCCTTTCACAGTGACCTGCAATGAAACATACCTCCAAAGAGAACACGTTTGGAGTGCTGCTTTATTTAATTTAGCCCTGACTCTGCTGTTAATCCCATGCTTTCATAGTGGACTCTGTCAGAGGTATTTCCTCTCTGGACATTATGCTATGAAACAATAAGCACACATGTAATGTAAAACAATTCCATTTATCGTTGGCTTCATGCTATGCTTTTCTACAGCAGATCAGCAAATGATTTGAAGGAGTTTCTTTGTGGGAACTCAAGGGCTATGCTATGTAGAGTTATTAAGATTGTGACTGCTGTATTGAGGAAGGAAAAGCTTCAATGGGAGCCTGAGGCATTTTCTACAGAAGTTAAATCAATTTTGTAACAGCATTGTTGGCCAAACCCCTTCAGGATCACAGTGCAATCAAAATGAACTGGGTGCTGCTCAATACTGTGTTTCTCACTGCTTGATAACATGCCATTGTAGTGAACTGTGAGAAGAAAACAGCACTTAACATGTTTGTTACTCTCCTCCATTAACTTTTATAATAAATGGCATTTGACACCATCGGAGGAAAACAAATGCTGGTGCAAAGAAAAACCCAACACAGAATCAAATGGAGACCAGTGTACAGCTGAAATACTGTCCCATATGGTTGGCATATTAGCCACAGCCTCAAGGCAGCCCAAGTGTATTGAAACAAGCTACAATACCCTACAATACCCCCCCCCCCCCAGACAATATTGATTAGGTGAATTCTTGGTAGAAGGGATCTAGAGTGTAACATTTGTCAAACACCAACCTGGTAAGAAAGTTCGAAATTTATTCTCTTTTTACAACAGACTTTCTTACTGCCAGACCAAACTGGCATAAGTTTGTGCAGGAAGGGGACTGGGAGCATGCGGCTGGAGAAAAAGGGGGCACCCAGAGCAGCAGACATTCTGTAAGTTCTCTCTCTATATATATATATATGCATTGTTTTCTCAACATATTCTTGACATAGACTGCATGATTACAGAAGTGTTCTCACTTTGGTACTTTTCTTCCTTCTGCCAATAAGTTGAAATGAGCAGGAGATAATTTCTTACTTTGTGGATAGGTAACAGCACTAAGTCTACTAAATTCATTTTCCTGACAAAATAGTTTTTCAAATTTGTGTATAAACAAGGGGCAAATACTGTTCTTTTCCACTTGTAAAAGTTAAGGAACTTCATTAGCCTTTATATATTTTCCCTTTTGCTACCCACTTTTGTAAGAAATATATACTATTAATTTTAGAGAATTACCAGGGGGCTAACAGTCCCATTTTGGTGGTTCTGCATTGCAAAGATATCACTTGCAAGTAATGGGAGAAGAATTTCACTTGTGAAACTGCATTCTAGGACTAGTGATGATGTATAAGAAAGAAAAGAATAAGTCTACCATGGTTAAAAGCCCAGTTTAATTGAAGCCAGAGCTAAACACAATGCCATTGGTTTGTTTCATTCTTCATGTGTTGAACTTTTTGAATTTGTCATAAATAACTGCAAAAAGCATAGGCAAAAATTAATTTAGATGATTCATCAAATGGTCACACTGTTTAGCCTCTTTTTTTCCTGGGCTATAGAACTTTGCTCCTCTGTACCTTCTGCCTGGCCTTAAATCCTGAGATCAAAGGCATTGTGAAACTGTAAAACAGAAGATTTTCATTAAAGGTGACTGTTTAACTATTGTGTCATGAGCAATTAAGTAACCCTGGAATAAGGTTTGTGCAGAAATTCTGGTAGCAAGCATAGTAAAGAGTGGCTTCTTTCATCAATCCATGGAAGATAAATGTAATCCCTGTTTAAAAAAAATTATAGGCTTGCCATCAAAAAGGAAAGCAAAAGTATAGTTTCATAGTCAGTGAGGGAATTGAAATTTCTATTTATCTTCTGCTTCTGCATCTGCAGATTTTTTTTTTTAATCACACTGGATGAATGGCTCACTTTATAGAGAAGTTATACATGGTAGTGGGACAATGATAGAATCATAAAATRTTTTGTGTTGGACAGGACCCTAAAGATCATTAGCTACAACCCCACTGCAATGGACCAGCACATCTTCTGCTATACCAAATTGGTCAAAATCCCTTTCAGCCTAGGTAGGCTCAGTCTCATCTGTTTCTTTACCCTCATTCTTTTCACTTGTTGCTGCATTTTCCTCTCCTTTATGTTAATCTTCTTCAGGTCTTGCTCTGAAAAGTATCTCTTGTTCCTTGCCCTCGTCCTCATGCTCTCCATTCCCCAAGCAACACTGCCCCAGCCTCCCAGTTTGAGTTCAGCAGCGCTCCCTCAGGACTGCCCACCATGCTTTGGGTGGAGGAGGCTTCTATGTTGAACCCATTTGTGAAGTACTGGAATGCTCTTGCTGATGAACAAAACATACCTGAGGCAAATTGGTTTTTACTGACCTGTCTAAGACAGGTTTTCCATAAGGAGCAGTCATTTCTAAAGGAGTTCCATTTTCCCTCCATCTCACTTGATAACAGTACCCTGGACTTTTTTGGCCAGAGAACCCTACAGTGCACCAGTAATGCAGGATGTGCTGTGACCAGCCTGGGGCTATGGAGCTGCTCTCCTGCTTGCAGCTGTCCAGCTGGCAGGAGAGTCAGGCTCAGCTTCTCTCCTTGGGGACTCTATTTTCAATCAGTTGCAAAGCTTGAGGAAAGAAAACATTAATAGAAGTCTGTCCACATACATTATTTTAAAACTTTATTTTTTTAAAAGTGGTAAGTTTTCCCTCTTAAAACTCACATACATAAAAGTAATATTGCTTACTAAAAAATGCATTTTGGTTCTCTTTTGCCATGTGAGAGTGAATAAGCCTTGGGCCTTATTACCTGATTAATTTTAGAAGAAATTTAAGATTTTAATTTTCTTCCTATAATGGATAGTTGATTTTCTACATCCTAGGAATGGTGATATTTACATAGTTTACAGTAAGGGTGCCACTGTACCAGATGTTTTGAATAGAGCCCCTTTTCAGAACTGCTGCCCATCTGATAGGTGCAAAATTAAATGAGGGAAATTCTATCTCCCCCAAACAGTCTGTGTAGGCTCCTGACTTGGTATATGAAAATTTCTCCTTTGCCATATGTAGTTTTCAAGAGATGGATGTAAGGAACAGAAAGAGATTCAAGCAGGCCTGTATGGATTAAACCTGGTAAACAAGACTGGACTCTGCCTAGTCAGGATTCACTGTTTTCTTTTTTTTTCTGTTTAGCAGAGGCCACACAAGTTTCTCACCAGGCACTTTCCATCCAGTATGGTAATTTTTATAAACTGTAACATACTGTAAAACATTGCATTCTGAAAGGAAAACAATTGCTATGTAAACAGTAGAAACAGCCAAACTTACTTTAAAACTTGTACCTAATTTGTGGTGTGAACTTCACCTCTGAGAGCTTCATCTCTGGCCACTGAACCTTGGCAGTCCTTTCTTCTGTGAGCTCTCTATCAAACCTTCGTCACAGCAATTGTGACTCTCAATCTTGCTGCAAAAAAGCAAACACAGAGTTAATCTTTTTTATCCCTCTTGCCTCTACTTGTTTGTTTGACCCCTCTTTTTTCACCCTTAGCAGCTTCTTCCAGTGCTTAGGATTTATGTGTCATCAGTCTTTATTTAGCTCATAAATTCCAACCAGGAACCTCTTGCCATGCATTAACACTGCTGCCTAAAGTCAAATTTTCACTATTAGAATAAATTGTGTTGTATAACCCAACAATAATTCTAATATTAGTGTTCTGTTATTAGGCTAAATAAATATTCTTAGTGGTTTGTCCAAGTTTGCGACAACAGTTTAGGCTTTTTTTTTAGCAGTAGTCTTATCTGATTTTTGGTCCTGGAGTACAGGTCTTTTTTGTCTTTTTTAAGGACTTTCATAATGCTACATTAAATATATATATATGAACTTTGCTTTCTAACCTGAAGTCTGTGAGGTTGAGGAAGACATTTATTTACATAATATCCAGGAAGTAAAAGAAGAACCAGTGCTTCCCTATAGTTATGTCTCTGTATGACATGGTCCTTTTCAACACTGATAAACCATATTTGCTCAAGTTTCATACTGGAACTACCAATGATGGAAAATTTTTTAGTTTTCCCATTGAAGACTTTTAGAGGTCAAAGTACATCATCACCTGAGGGTCATTGGAAGTGTGTTCTTAACCATGTATTTTGTGAAATGGTAAAATTTTCTGACATTCCTATAAACTGTAATTTGTGCTTGCATTAGGAAGTTAAGGTTAAAATTACTCACTAGATCACTTGTTTTACTAAAACTGACAAGTATTATTTTAGATATGGCATTACTTTTGACAATGTTAACAGCAGAATATACTCCAGCATTTTTTCTCACCTAGTTATTGGATACAGATCCTATAAATCATTTACTAACTGCTGATAGCATAGGTGAGTTGTCATTTTGATAGGAAAGTTTACTCAAATGTCATTTATATCAGAGAACTATTGAGGAGAGCATAAGCCACTAACTCCAGATGCTGAGCATGTGCCCAGCTCTAGGTCTGTAAAAGTTTATGAGTGTTTTGTGCCTCCAGTCCTGTTTGCACAAAGTTGTTATTCAAAATTTGAACGACAGAAGGAACAGTACAAATAATTCATGCCTTCTCAGGGCTCCTTTGTGACAGGCTGTCTATGTTGAAGCCACTTCTGTGGAGACAGTATAATGTAGACCTGACAGAACTACCTGTAAACTGGTTAGTATGGCATGTGAGTAGCACAGCAGYGTAGGACTGCACTAGGCAGAAAATGCATTTGTTGTTCCATTACTTGGGTAGCTTTTCAAGTGCATGTTTCATCACATCTTGAAGCTTGTTGGCCAGGCTAGCATAGGAGGTTGCAGCAGTATGCCCAGTGAAGATCTTTTCTTTCGTTTTTTGAGTGGAGTAATTCCAAGTCTAAGACTGTTCTGTGTCAAGGCCACTGGCACTGAGCACAGGGCCAATGCCATCATCAGGCACTGAAGTGTGGTGCAAGGAGCCATAAAAAAACTTGGGCAGACTGATGCATCCGCACAATGCAGTGAAGCAGCTGTGGGAGCAATGTAACTCCTCTGGAGTGGCACTGACAGGAGGCAAAGCAAGCCTGTTTCTTGAACATGAAGCCTCATGGACCCCAAGCACAGAAATGCTCTGACTCGTAAGCACTGCTTCCTTTTCTGGAGACTGCTCCTAGGATAGGCATGCCAGACTCCATCATGCACTTCCATGCTCTAGGAGAGCTTTTGTACAAAATTCCAGTTCCCTCAGTCCATGACTTGAATTAGCTTAAAGACATAAAAATCACAAATATAAATTTACTGCAGATCCTTGTCAGGTATAATAGAAGAAAATCTTGTCAGACATTTCCCATTTCCCACAGTACAGGAAATCGGATACAATATGAACCTCTTATCTACCTTCTGCAAAACTTCATTTTAAATACTTTTTTGTCATGTTGCYCTAATAGTCTTAAATAGTCTTAACATTCACTCCTTGAAATGTTTTTARGCCTTCCAGTTGYGTAGYATTCTTTTTCATAGAGGATGACCARGYCAGGTTGCACGGCCAGTTTAAGGAKAGTTGACTCTGGCTCTGTTTGCCCTGTCCCCTGTCCTTCTGACTGTTTTTTAGCTTTGCAGTGCTGGTCTGTCATCACAGACTGTCATCATGGTGTCCTTGAAGCACAAGTGGCAGCCAGCTGCCCTTCCTGCCATGATTTGCAAAGCTGCAGGCAGGAGTCTGGCTGTGGGAGCTGCATGGTGTAGGGACCAGGGCAGTCTTCTGCCCTGCAGGACAGAGATACCTGGGTTTCAGCTTGAACATTAGAGGAGGAAAGTTCTTGTTTCCCAGAACTAACTCAGGAGGTGGTTTCTGGAGGAAGTGAGCCTGTGGTAGCATCAGAGAGCAAAGCTTTTTGCCCTATGAAGTGCTGGAATGATTACTCTTGTGTACCTTGCCCTTGCAGAACCCACGAGGCAGGTGTGAGTAGTGTAAACTTTGCCTACCAGTAAGAACTAAAATTAATTTCTCAGCTTGTTTYCTATTCACTTACTGGTGCCATCCCAAATTTTCTCACATCCCTTTTCACAGCTTTCAAATTGCTTGAAAAATGAGGCTATCCTTTCCTTGTTTTCTCCACTCTGCTCACACAGAGATACTAAGCACTGGAGCAGACTGGCTAGGGAAAATTTGGAGTCTCCAAACCTGAAGGCATTTAAAAGACATGTAGATACGGCACTTGGGGGCATGGTTTAGTGATGGGCTTGGCAGTGCTGGGTTAACAGTTGCACTGACCAGTCTCTGGAAAGGTTCTTTCCAAACTAAATGATTCTGTGATTCATGACAGAGCTCTACTGCACAATGGCCAYATACAGGAATCAGAAACAGGGCCAGGCTCCAAAGGAAGGCTTTAGAAATACTGCCCAGACATGCAGAGGTGGGGTTAAGAAAGCCAAAGCTCAGCTTGAACTGGCAAGGCCATCAAGGGCAAGACAAAGAACTTCAGCCTCTGCATAAGCTAAAAAAGGCCAAACAAAATGTGGGCTCACTGCTAAGCAGGATTCTTGGTTTCATGACTGCAAAGATAGAAAATTAACAATTTGCTTCTATTTCCTGACTTATAATAACAAATTGTAACCCATTAAATCTCCATAATACACATAGATAACAAAATCCTTTAGGACTGGATAACTCTATATTCACTTGCTGGCATATGGCACACGTTTTTAGCACTTGACTCTTTCTTGACTGAAACTTAAATTCTTAAGGWCACACAGCTTATAGTACTAACATTTGGTTAATCCTGTGTTATTATCAAGGATAGGCAAAATGATAGGTGTTTTTAAAGACAACACTAGAAATTAAAGGATATAATATATTTCCATATTAAGTATTGCATGTTTTTGTTGCTACAGAAGAAAAAACTTGAAAACTTAAAAAAATGTGATAAGTAGGAAGCTAAAGCAAAAAAGAGTCCAAATTATTACTCAGTTCTTGAAAGATAAGCTCATCACCTGGATTTTGAGGATCAAATGAATATTTTTGATTAATAGTTTGAATTGCTTGATACAAAGCTGGATTATATCAATGGACAAGCTCTCATTAGTTGTTGCAACATCTGCTGCAAAAGGAAAATGACAAAATAAAAGGATCTTTGCTAAGGCACCATTAAGAACTGTTCTGTTGAAATGTTTTTGGTTCTCTTTTGGTATTGGGCAACATGTTTTGTTTGTGGTTATGACTTCARCATAATGAAGTATAAAATATCTGCATGTACTGCAACAAAAGAAGCATAATTTCTTTCCTCATTATGAGGTAGAACTGACAATTATTGTGARATGCATGGAAGCTTTAGTTCCCTTTAAATACAAAATAACTGTTTCACGGCAATGTGTCCCAAGGCAAGGTCAGACATTAATTCAACAGTGTTAGAGGTAGTAGAAGATAGACAACTGGACCTTTAGTTCTGCATCATAAATACAGTAATCCCTTCTGAGTTGCTTTTAAAAAAAAATAGCAGAGGGCTTTGGCATTTAGAAAGCTAATGTTCAAAGAGCTGATGATCTAAAAAAAGCCATCAGTGATTTATTGCCACAGTTCTGTTAAGYGATGAATTTGTAATGTGTCGGTTAATGAGAAAGATAGACTTAACCATCCTCCCATCCCAGCCAGTGTTGCAGGAGGTCAACATCCCCCATCCTTTGATGGTTTACAGCAGCAATTCATGCAGAATTGGGTGACTAAGAGTATGGAGCAGATCCAGACTCAATGGACATGATGCACATTTCCTTCAACCTCTGCAGCTCTTTGCCAGTACACTTCAATTATGATTTGCATCACCGCAAGTCCTGTCTTTCATGTTTCCTGAATAAAAACAGTCATTGTTTGACAMGTGTACAAAGGGCTGGAAACAATCCCCTAATATTATTTTTAATACTGTTCTGTAGAGAATGAGAGTAACCTTKTTTATCCAGTAAGAGATTTAATTTGCAAAACAAGACTGGGACCTTTCTTCTGACTCACCTGTTTTSTACCACGTATCTCCCATCTTAAGTGTTTCCTTTGCATTCCCTTTATAAATACCATCTGTTCTAAATAAGAAGTAAGTCAGGATGCTGTGTTTATATTCAAGTTATTTAGTGCATGTAGATACTACCATATGGTTTTATTTAATTTCTAAAAGGAAATTCCTTCAAGGTCCACCTGTGCAACAGCTGAATAGGAAACCTGCAGAGCTATTACAGTTCCAAAATAAGTTACTTCCTGCCCAGATTTCCACATAGAAGTCTTCCAAACCTGCAGAGAGGGTGTGCTTTTGACCAGTAGCTGACTTTCCACTATCTCCCAGCTTATCCACTTAAAAAAAAAACCAACCAAACAAGCCAGAAACAAACCTCAAAACTTAAATTATGTCATAGATATCAGAAAATGTATGTGAGTGAGGAAGTTCTTCAGGCTGGGACCTTTTTTTCATGGCATCATTGGCTAGAACAACAGGATCGTACCTGACATCAGAACTCCTGGGAATTACTCCTATACAAATTCAGAGGTGGGCAAAGAAGAACAGTATCAAGTTAAATGTATAGTTTAAATATTACCTGAACAGTCWCTTCTGCAGAAGCAGAAGAGAACCTATAACTATAAAGGGTCAGAACCAATTTATAGTAATCCCAGTGCAGGAAAAGGTTTTAAGCTAACTTTGTGTTTGCCCAGGTTCAGAGGCCTGGGAGCCAGATGAGCTCTTGGTGCAACTCCATATAGCCACAGGGCTAGAACTGGGTGGGAATGTTTTACTTATACCATGCTAATTTGTGCGTTAAAAACTTCTTGAAATCCACCAGGATGATGAAGGAAGTTGTCTCAGAATAGTTAATGTGTCTGGGTGATCCTCTAGGCCACTCACGGCAACTCCTTGTTCCGGTGTCTTCTTTTATACCAGAATATGTTACCCCCAAGGGTGACTGTTCTCGGAAAAAATGGATTGGATAGGATATTTCTATTTCTCCCATTTGAAGCTTTTCTGTGTTAATCATTARATATTTTGGAAAGCCCAGCTGTGAGGTGTGTAACTTGGGGCAGTGGAACTAAGGTTCTGCTCCACAGAACTTGACGAAAATTGAAGTGCACCATTCCAGCAGAGACTGGGAAACCTCAGCATTCACCTGTAGTCTGGTGTCTGTGTTGTGGAGCTGAATCAGACCAAGGAGTAATTTAAACCTGGCTCCCCAAATGAAATGTCCATCAATATTAACACATTCCCACAACCTTTTCTTAATCACTGGTATCTTGTGTCAGTTTGGTTGGAGAATTCCCCACCATCTACACTGGGTGTTAGCATTGGTGTGGTATAAAAATAGCCAAAGACTCACAGGACCAGCTGAGAATAAGAAGAGCATAACAGAAAGAGATGTGCTAGTTCTGGACCTGCTGACAGGGAGAACTGGTAGAGGATCACACTGGTAGCTTTCCATCTTTTAYCATATCTCTTCCCTGTAAGGTGTAYYCAGCWCAAGGAAATAGCACACCATAAGCTTAAGAGAAAGATATGATGGTATTGAGATCAGAAAGCAATAATATGATAACAACTGGGTATATGTGAAAAGTAATTGTAGGAAGGCTATGTTCAGAATAATTTCACTTATGCCAAAAGATAATAAAATGTCTAGAAAGTCATTGCCAAAGAAAACTGAGAAATAGGGAGGTTTTCCAGAGGGAGAAGTCAGAGCTAGTTTAATTGTTAATCTATTCATAAATTACTTTATGCAAGACAGAATAATCAATATTATCAGTAATGTTTATTTACCTTATCAGAATAATAATATGTTGTGTAGCTCAAGATAGTTTTACATTTTTAATAACACAGTAAAAGTACAGATACCTTCCTAGACATTGCTAAGCTATATTTTGACCTGCTGCTACCTTCAAATCTTCTTTGAAAATCAGATTCTGAACTTACATAAGAAAACCTTTCCTATTTTATAGAATGCGTTTGCTACTTGTTGTTTTCTTAAATAATATTCTAGTTTTTGAGCAAACTTTCTTTGCACTCAATTACTAAACTTACGTCTGCATCGTTGCTGTAAATCTCTGTTATTATAAATCTCTCGTTATATATCATTTTATATTAATATTTATTTATCTGGCATGTGAATATTTGAAAATTCAACTTATCTTTTAAAAAAATACATTGTCATGACAGCTTAAATTTTGGGAGATGGGTTCACTGAACTCTTCTTGTTCCCTGGTGATTAACATTTGTGATTTTTCTTYTTACTTATTGTTCATCTGTCCCCGATTTACAAAAAAACTAATTTTTTTTTTGTGAATGGCAGAGTATTGGTGGGTGATGAATGTACTCTCCTTCATATAGTATCACCATCCAGACACTTTTCCAAGTATTAGAAACTATAGCCATTTTACAGGTTTTACTGAAATATTAAGTCTCTCATTTTATAATCCCATTAATTCGATAATTTTAACAGGGCAGGCTGAATACGTAATCCCAATAGAATTGTTCTCTGACTAAGGCATGAGCATGAGTCCAGCATGTCTGGGTCACATGTCCCTTTTWGCCAAATTACTAAACCTCTTTGTGTGTCACTGTTTTCTTAAAGTGGAAATAGCATGTGGAGGGTTAAAGTACATTTAATATTAGAAAGGGCCTTGAGAYTGCTGCACAAAAGATACCAGAGAAAATTATAAACCTTAGACTCCATAGGTTCATATCCATGAGGACTTTATTTCCAAAATTGCAATAAAGTTCCAGTTAACTGTGAGTATGAATGGGCTTCAGTATGTTTTACAAACTGAAAATAAAAATTCTAAATCTTGAATACATCGTCTCTACCAAAGCTTATGCCAAACTTGGTTTTGAATTAAAAAGGTTTTGAATTAAAATTATTTTGAATTAAAGGGAGCTTTTTTTTCCAGATATATGGCTAGAGATGTTGAGATAAGTGAACTGATGTTAGGCACTGGGAAGCCCACGTAAATTATCCCAGACAAAGAGCCCCAGGGATGAGCTCGCAGTTTCCCACAGCTCAGAGCGCACTCTTGCAGTGTGCACAGGCAGGCATTTAGTGAGCTGCTCAGAGAGATCATCTCACTGGGCCACCACTGCCATTTAATTCCTGGTGTTGCCAGTGGGCTTGTGGAAATGGGGATGAGTGCTGGCTCCTTCAATTCCTGCCTTCAAGCTACTGTGTTGCACTTAATTTAAAATTCTAGCTGATTTTAGGGAGGATTTGTAGCAAAGCTGTTCTGAAAAATGCCGAGATATGTATATCATACCACTGAAAATCACTTTATTTTTGCAAGCAGTATTCCAGTATTTTAGTTGTAAACCAATAAAAGTGCCTTATATTACCATTAAGCTTTAATTAAAATTTGGACAAGCCTTTAGGAAATATAAGAAGTATGAAAACAACAACAAGCAACTGTAACACCAAGGATAATGGAGACTGCAAAACTAATTAAATTGTTGACCTAGAGAGCAAGCTCAGATCAAGAAGCTGAAAAAGCAGGAGAGACAGAAGCTCTATCAAAATCATTTATCAAAATACATTACTGATATCATGCATAAAATATCTAAATTATTGCTACAGTTTTATTTCCCTGTGGGCCAAATCCTATTGCTATTTTCACAATAAAGAAAGAAAAAAATGTGTTTACCTGAATGGGAATAGTARGATTACTGCATTCTCATGGGGAAATGAGAAGAATGCAGAAACACAAATGCTGGTTATGCATATGGATGTAAATTTGATGGTGAATGTAACTCACTTTCCCATGTTCTTTGCCATTTGGTATCTGGTGAATATTATTCARGCCCTTATAGCCCGAGAAAAATGTAGGCAGAATTATTAATTGTTAGGAAATATCTCATGATTTTGAATTGATCTATTTCCAAGCACATCAAGTCCAGAGTTGGTTAGCTAATATAAATGTAGATTATCCCTCCCTAACTTCTTTTCCTAGTGTTTTTTGCTAAAATTATGCACTATAAATAATTCAAAGCATTTGCAAGAACATGAAGTGAWTTTTGACCTCCCAAGAGTGAATTTAAATTTGCTCCTGGCATGAATAAGAAAACAATTAAATTAATAGCAAGAAAATCACATTCCCTAATTTCAAGTGGGATCTGGACTTTATTATCCCACACAGCAGATGAGCTGCCTTAGCCACCAAACTGTTCGTTCTTCTGGCATGCCTTCCTCATTTGCAGCAATACTTTTTTCTGGACTGAAAATATAATTAAAATACCTTACACTTTTTTCTTTAGTGAACATTTTAGAAAAACCAATTTGTCCAAATAAAAATTTCAAAGCTTCTTACAAGTTTCTAATCTGYTGAACAGACCTTTTGAAGTGACTCTCTATTTTAAACCTTTTGGTTGCAACACRCCCTGGCTGTGCCTTTGTCCCAAACTCACAAACTGTGTTGTTTTTCACATTGCCATAGGAGGTCCCCTGCTGCTCACCAGTGCCTGGGAGAAGAGCTGGGTGGTGGGGAATAGAAGATGCTCAACTTCCCCCGACCTCATCCTGCTCCTGAGCATGGATTGAGTCAGCTGGATCCAACTCCCTGCATCTTCCTGAGCAGACCTCAGAAGTGGGGCAGCTGAGCTTTCCGGTGGCTTTAGGTACAATCTGATGGCTGCTTAGTTTTTTGTGTTTAATGCCAATCCTCTAGCACTTCTYTCCTCTTAACAAGAAGTACCAGAAGTACTGGCAGGAGAGCCAAACCTGAGGAGGAAAGGTGGTCTGTGGGCAYCTGCAACAGCCCCATTTCTGAGATTGTTGGGCAGGGGAAACACTGTGAGCAGTGCCMGACCCACCCTGGGAAACCTGACAAGAAAAGAGGCTTTTTCCATTCCCTTCCCATCTGTGAACACCTCATATCAGCCTCTCATGTCAGCCCATAGCATAATACCAAGGAAGAAAAAGTAGAAGCAGAGAGTTGAGAAAGACCTTTGTCCTCCCTGTGTTACTGGAAAACTTAGAAACCAACAACCAAGCAAAGATGGAATATCTTTGAACTGGACTGATGTTTTCAGCTGATGTTAAACTCCACACTTATTTCAAAGCAGCAAGATTTTATGTGCCCTTGGCTACAAAAGCCTTTGGATCCTTTTGAAATGGAAGAAAAAATAAGAAAAAGGGATTGTCATTAATACTTTTCAAACTGATTAATAACCTGATTTTCATTTTGAGGTTAACATGCTAAATTTTAAGGAGATCTGTTGCAAGAGATAAGTGACACCAGAAGAAACATGAGAGATTATTAATGGATGCCCATGATCTGCTGGCCTCGTTTTTCAGAAGAATTTTCCAGATGTTGCAGTAGCTGCACATCAACTTGCAAAGTTCTTAAATTAATTCCATGCTGATTTATTATTACTTCATCTTTTCATTTTTGGTTATTACTGTTGCTAGTGTACTTTTATACTTTCTTTCTACAGAGGATACCCTAGACTCATTTTTCAAATGCAATCCTTTTGCTTGCTTCAACAGTAATAGATCAGAGCCTCCACCCACCTTTTGAGRTRAACACTGATWTCTGCTTTAAAACTTTGGTCCACCTATAACTGAAAAATAATGAATCTGACACATGTACAGCCCATTCATTCACAAGTAAATAATAGGGTGTTTGATTACTCAGTCAGCATGCAATCAATGCTGCAATTTAAGCAGCGTGGGTAATCTGTTTTTTAACTCTGTACCATCTTCACTGCTGTAACTTCATGAGGAAACATTTATAGTGGATAAATTCATAGCCAGTTGGATCTTCCCTACCTAATATTTAATAAATGTTAATGCAGATATTCCTCAATTGTCCTAGAAGTTCTTCTCAGTCTGATTACTAGCTCCACTAGCTAGAGAGGAGAGGATTACTATTTATGGTTTTAGTGCAGGGGGAAACCCCAGTTGCCAGTCTCCTCAACAGAAAATCCTATCATAGCTAATCCAGTGGGGGTGGGGATAACAATCTTACTGCATTTCCAGCTGGAGTCTTTCTATAAAATTACAAAATCAGCAACTGTGTTTGCTATAAACAGCCACTATATAAGCAGTGTAACAGTTACTGTTCACATTTGTRAGAGTTCCAGGGAAAGCTTCTCCCAAAAGACACTTTATAAGAAATTGGATTCTTGAAAATATTTTATATTGAAAAATATTTTTTGTTGTATTGAAAATAAAATTTTAATATAATGATTTTTTTCCCATGTATGTAATCAAAAGTTTGTTTGAAAAATAAATTTGATGRCTAGGAAACCTTGAGAAACAGAGCTTGGTAGTGATCTGAATTGAACATTTAGCAAGGTATCTGCTTCTAGATGCACTAAAAAATTGGATAAACTCTCATCAGCATCCCAGAGGTATAATTTCTATGTAAGATGGACTTTACATGCAGGTTTTTGTACCTCCTTTCCCTCAGTTTTCCCCACTTTTTGTACAAGAGAAAACTGAACATAGGAACCGCAGGGTTTTTGTTTGAGCTGAAAGTTCAGCAAATTTCCATGTGCGTTTTACCATTGTTTTTTTTGTTATTTTTCCAGCACAGACCACCTAGATACCTTAAACTTGGTGCTCGCTGGTGCTGCTCTAAACATCTGGCAGAGAAGTCCGCCGAAGGAGAATCATTACCGTGTGACGACAAAATTAAAGCCGGCACAAATGGAGAAAATTAAGGTTGCCGAGGTTACCTTCAGGCATTTCCTGTCTGCTCCGTGCTTCGCCCCGCAGCATCGCTGTTTGCTCMCTTTGCTATGGCATCTGTACGTACGTCAGCTCCAGGGCTTCAGAACTGCAAACAGAGCTGTGTCCTAAAGTGARAGGTCCCAAAGATAATTCCCCTGCTCCTTTTCCGTGCACCGGTTCCACAGCTGTTCTCAGCACGGATGAGGGGCCGGTGCAGCASAAAACAGCTGCCAAGGGGAAACTTGGTCTGTCGAGATGATTCAATAAAGGATTAGGGCCTGGTGGTGGAGGAAGTTGTTTTYCTCAGCCTTTCGTTGCTTAGGACAAGTTGAAGGAAGAGTATCTGCTAAAATTTGGGGTCTTACAGGTTTGCCAGAGACACTTTTCATACAAGGTAATCTTTCCTTTGAGGATCCAAAAATGTAAATGTATGCAGGGACACAGCATTGAAGGCCTAATCCTTTCACAAGTTTACTAAGTCCCACAGGAGTCAAGTGTGTCTGGCAGTGGGCCAGGAGAGCTTTTTAGTGCCTTGCTCAAGGTCAAGAGGAAAATCACTGACAAACTTGCATGCAGAACTCAGGTGTGCATATCCCATGTCCCATAGGCATGTTTCATTTTGGTGATATGCATATGTTCTTAGGGTTTGGCAGCTCAAAAAGCACAGTAGGTCTCTGATCTTGATAAAAATGCATGTATTATGCTCAATTAGACATGTTGTAAATGATATCAGAACAATGTGTAACATTCAACATGGGCATAAATCCCTGCAGTGCCATAGCAAACTGCAGATTATGGCTGCACACAATGAGCAACTTAAATTGCTTTCAGTACAAATGTTTATGGTGACCTGAAGATCATTTTTGCTATTCATGTGTAYTTTAGRCATCTTTGCAGTTCTTGAAATGAGYAARTTAGAGGCAGGCTTACAGATTATTTTCCCAACATACACATTTAAAATGTTACCATAATTTCCATTTAGTGCAGTGGCCTAGCACACTGCCCACTCTCAAGGGASTTTGCCTTGTCTAGACCAGTGCATGATCCTTTTTGACACATGCAGTTTCCACATTTTTTCCCAATATTTTTCTCTTGAAGTAATAGGATTAGCATTGTAGTAAAGAAAAAAAGTAAAATCCCTGTAACAACTATTTTGGTGGGAGCTTTTTTTATTGCATTTTCTGATTTGATTTTAGGTGGTTATTTTAATCATAAGTCTTGTTTTGTTATATCAAACATTAACAACAGCCTTTCAAAAAATTTGAATCTGCAAATCTTCAAAACCCCTGAATCTTAAAAGAAATTTTTCTTCATTGTTGCAAATGCTCAACAAAAATTGGACCATGATTAATTTTTAAATTTTCTATTGACATAAATGGAATTGTTCATGTGTTCAACACCAAATCTATGTTTGCTCTGAAAAATCAAAGATTAAAAATTATAATGGCTTTTTTGTATAGATTTATTTTCCCCTGACCAATTACACTTCAAAGGARCTAACAGGCTGAAATTAGGTTGTACCCTCCTGCCAATTTATATTCTTTCTTCTAAATAAACATCTGCAGATCAGCTGGTGGTGAAGAAGGTGYGCCATCAGTATGGGGAAATCATCTAAGCTTTGCTAATCCACTTTTACCAAGGGGATACCCAGCAAGCCATTTGTTTCATGGATGTTTATGGTCTCCATAAGTGTTTACTATGAAAGATGAAAATCAGGTAGCTGTAGCTTCCATTTTAAAATGGGAGACTGCAGGTTTCTTAAACACTTTTCCACATCAGACTTCAAAATGGGGTCCTTCTGGTCTGCAGGGAGTTTCCCCACTGCCTAATTACTGCTAATGACACCAAAACATAGCCAGTGTCATGAGCATTATTTCACTCTGTGAAATCCTGGCCTCGCAGGCACAGACTTTGATGCAGAGACTTTGATGATGTGCAGTGTCCCTGCACTAATTACAAGGGAATTTCAAGAACAATTTTAATTCGGTCCTTGGCTATGGTCACACACAGCTGTCATATTTCTGCACCTGTACAATCTGCTTTCTAGTGCCAAATTCTGCAAGTYCTGGCTTTTTGCAGCTCTGAATTCCGGGTTTTATTTGCTAGCTATTAGGTTTATTTAACCCTTGCTAGCTATTAGATTTACTTAACCTTTGYAATATCACCTAATCTGCAATGTTTTCAAAAAGCTACAATAACTTAAACTGCAAGCACCGGGGAAGATAAGGTGAGGTGTAGCTCATCCAGGTGTAAAGTATGTAAACCATATATTTTTATTTGTTAACATTTCAATAAAGTGTGGGCAGGCATTAAGTGACACARCTGAGTCCCAGTGACAAGGGTTTGGTGCATTGCACTTTTGGGTGGCTGGCAGTGTGGGTCCTGGTGACTTGCTGGCACTTGGCTGCATCTACCAGTGCCCTGGCTGGGGAYATGGAAGGGGTTCTTCCTCTGGTTTCCAGGTCCCCTGACTTTACTATCAAATATCTTTTCATTCAGTGTTAGAACTGGAATTAGCCATGTCTGCACTTGTCAAACACAAGCAATGGAGTCGTGGACAGACTGGATTTGAATGTCACAGCCATAATGCAGATGACCTGCCAGACTGATATATCCTCACAGGGAGGTAAAATTCCCTTCCGTACTGTACCATGCAGTACAAACCGGGCAGGAAAAGGCACAGTGGATCATCAAAAGAGCCCCAATTATAAATGTCTTGGTTTGCCTTCTCCTTTAAAGAAGGTGAAAATCCATTCTCCCTGGGTTGTGGTGACAAAGTGGCACAGACTGACAGAGCATGCCAAGAATCTGCATCAGGATGGGGGTTATGCCACACCCCAGATACACCATTTTTTCCACCAGGAGGTTAGCACAGACACTTTCACTGATGGATTAAGCCCATTTGCTGGCCTGTAGACTTGTGTGCATCATGAATCGTCCCATATCTGCTTTTGCTGACTTCTCTGCAGAGGGCAGGCCAGTGTTTATGCAAAGTAGAATAGATAGAGATAAGGATTCATGAGCCTTAAAATTGTAGTTGAGGCAGTCACTGTAGCTGCCACTCAAAGCAGCATGCCCATGGATGTGAGGAGTCACAAAAACAAGGGAATGATGAAGCAGGAGGAGTAGAGAGAAGCAAATCTAGGCAAGGAGGTGTATGTGCATCAGTATTTCCTCACATAGAGTGTGTATGTTAAATTGCAAATAAGATGAAGTTACAGATCTATATTTCCATTGGGATTTYAGTGAATCAGGCTTCTCTCCTGTGGTTTATGATATTACCTGAAGCTGTTGATAGAACTGCAATCTGGTAATTTACAACTGGTCGTAATTCATGCATTATATAAATCTGTCAAGGGCTTTCAATGATACCATTAACAGTGATAACATAAATTTAAAATTTAAAGTAAAAATCTTTATATTGCTTATAATTGGACAAGGTACTGGCATCCATTAATTTTAATAATATATGAGGAAGATGWAAACTTGAATTTAGATGCTAGATGCAAGGAAAAATCCATGCCCAGTGTATTCCTTTAATGACAAGTATGTTTTACAAAGACAATTTGTGCTAGAAAAGGCAATCTTCAACTTTTTTTTCAGATCTGTGCCTGTTTATCTCATTGCATATATYATTGCACTTCATCTGTGCACTATGAGATTCTAAACCATGACATATGTGTTCCAGCAAATTAGAATATTTATATACAACAAACATAAAGTTAGCAATAAGGAAAAGCAGTAAATATCTGATCTGGGAATAGGTCAGTGGGTATTTCATTGTCCTCGAGACWGATCAATAATAGCTTGTTTGCTGTGTCTCTTGTCATCTTCCCTGGACTCAATGGTGTGCTTTATTGACCTTAATAACTACTGTAATACATCCAGAAGAAATGAATAAAACCTCTTCTCTGTAATGAAAATCTGATAGCTTATCTGTCAAGCTGTCCTATGCAAAGGGCTATGCCCATTCTGCCCCATCCCCCAGGAAATTGCTATTAGATATGTCACAAGATTATGAACTACCATGGAATTTTATATGAGTTTCATCTTGCGACTTCTCTATACAGTGGTATTTCTCCCAGTCTCAGTTTTATCTGTAATAAATTGAATCCTGTTTCTTTCTGTCTTTTATTTTTATGACCTCTTTAACTGAAGGGATTTTTCATCAGGGAAAAGGAGAATAAGTGAAAGAAAACTAGGCCCATAATGTACCTCATCTCCATTCTGTTTAAATAAAATTAAATGATTATATGTATTCAGAGACCAAATCCCCCATTCTCATTGCATAACTTTCAGCCCAGGAAGCAGCTCTGAAGAGCAGATTTTCCACCACTGAATAACTAAAGTTCCTAAAACTACTGATTTTCTAAGATCTTTCAAAACATAGYTTACCTTCATCATTATTTGGACTCCAAACCATGAGGTAAGAGTATGGTGGTACCAGTTTTGAGATGTGAATTTTTGAGGGCTGTTTCAGAATTTCCATATTGGCAGTGTTTTCTTCGTCTCACTTTACTTCTGCAGAAACAGACTGTTTGCTGGTTTTATATGAAGTCTTTACCTGCAGACTTTAAAGATCTGATGTTATTTGACTGTCACTAACTGGATGACCCACTCATGCCTGCAGACCTCACTCTCACTGCCATCCCTGTGGACTGTGATGCTCCTGACCAMGCACAGCTTTAGCACAGCTGAAGAGACACCAGCTGTTTCACAAGCTACCTATGTGCTTATGTGCTGCTATCAGGAATATTCAGCACTGGTGCTGACTCTTCGTGGCAGGCTTCCAGGCAAAAACAGGATTATATTTAGAAGTTGGATTGTGTCTGGTTAACTGAACGAGCTTCATAAACACTTTTATTTTGAAAGATTTCAAAAGCTGGAAACTGCCAGCAGTTGAGTCAAGAAAACGTTTACTGATTTTTATTTGTCCATTGCATAGCATCCAAGTTTGAGTGAGGATAATTAGCCATAATGTGCCCTTTTTGGCTGCTGTTTTATCGTGGTGACCATAAATACTGACCACAAAAGATGTCATGAGATTACTGTACTAGGAGCACTGATGCCAGCATTTCAAATTTTGCTACTGAGAAACATATAGATAAGTCTTAAGCTGAGGTCAAAGTAATTTGACAATAAACTTCTACAAAATGGAAACAATATTCTCTTTGTTGGCCTGTTTCTCTAGATGGGAATGCTTCAGTCCCCATTCTGTTTCCTGCTGGCCTTATTTTTTGGAATCTCAATTCTGCCTTTGTGAATTTTTTAGGAGTAGTGTAAGACTGGGAGAAGAAAACCTCATGAATGGATCTGATGTGTTTTGGACAAAAGATGTTGGGGGAGGACTACAGAGCAAGAAGTGGTCACTGTGACTGTCCTGATCATGCCACCCATTGTATGGTCTGGGTAAGTTAAGGTCACTCAGAAAAAAACTCTCCCACTCCCCCAAAGGCAAAAAGAAACCCATTTTAACTGACAGTTTTAAAGCAGTAGAGACATCTTAATTAGAAACCATCTTGATGTGTATGAACTGGGAAGTCTCACATCAAATCTGTGCWCTCACAGACTGACCCAATCCCTTGCTGTGCCAACGCTGCATCACACTTTGCAGTAGCACTGCACTGCCAAATTGCACAGATGAGGCACAGCTCTCAGAGCTCAGACAAGCTCAGAAGAGCACCAGAATACCCACAGGACCCCAGGGTGTAGCACAAGGCCTTCCTCTTCAGGGGCTACAGTTTGCAGGACAGAGTTCTGGCATGGCTTAGCCACAGGTGGAAGACTTACAGATTTGCCCTGTCCAGGCAGCAGCATGTGGCAATGGGCAGCTGCAGATTGAGGCCTGAGCAGCATTTACTCCCCTGAAACTGGAGCTGCTTTCCCACTGCATCACTGTTCAGAGTGCAGTCCACCTACTTGCATGTTATTTGTCTGTAAATCCCAGCACATTTCCAATAGACCATGGGAGTAACTTGCAACTGGATAAAAATAACATTGGGCGTATTTCATAAACATTGTTATCAACTTTAAATGTTTAAAACAGGAAGGATTTGAAAACTAACATTTAAAATAGCTCACACATCACTTCATGTTCCTGGGYTTTATTGCTGAACAGCAGCTGTGTGTTTTAAGGACCACTTTATGAACAGTGCTGTCCCTCAGTGCAGTTCAGCGATGGCTGAAGCACAAGCTCATCATCATGGCATTCTGACATAAAGCCTCCTCTTGCACAGGACTCTGTGCCTTAGCCAGAGCACCAGGCAGTTCCAAAAGCCCACTCACATGGCAATAATTTAGAAACAAAAGGCACCGGGTAGCAACAGAAACAAACAGGCAGAGGTGAATAAGAGAGGAATGAGAAGAAAACGTTAGGAATGTTTCGGTAGGTTCCTACCTTTGTGAGCATCTGGAGGGTATCTTTTCACTGCATGCATAACTAACTTGCTCAACAGAACCCTGCCCAGACTTTTCAAACTGCATTAGCACKTTACATCTAAGTATGGAAACCTCTTTGGTTTTAAAATTTCCTCAGCTTGGGTGCTTCTATAAAACACATAGACTACTAAAAGTAATTGACTGTAAAATTAAAAATACATACTTTTTCTGCAGGAATAGTTATGTATTGCTACCTTGCTGTGGTCAGGCCAAGTGTTAGGRAAACATACAATGACAATTCTATAATTCTGACTGAAATGTACTGACAATGATAATCCTTTATCATCTTACCACTGGGAAGGTCCATTTCTTACATGCCATGTGTTTAGTGCAGCATGAAGGTAAAACAGGCCTTACAATTTCTACTCCCTTCAACAGTACCAGCATCACAGAGTAGAGAAATCACAATGATTATGGCTGCTAGCACAGTGGTAGAAGAAGGTGTCTTCCAGTATGATGCTTGAATTATTTATCCCTTTTCCCTAAAAGCAGATGTTTTCCACAGCAGTAATCCTGACACCTGAGTAACAGGAAGAGTTGAATTTTTAATCAGGCTAAAACACCTAAGTATAAACACAGTGCTGAGTCAAACATGTGCAGCCCTTTAAACTATCACCTCCTAGGAACAACAGAAAAACAACTGGAAGTGTGTTAGAGTTGTGCAAAGAGAAGACACGGGAATTTTCATCAGAGAGAGGCTCTGAAGGAAGCCAAAATGTATGAGAACAAATTAATCTGACTGGSTCCTTTAACTCCCTTCCTCAGACCACAGTTGTGGCCTGTCTGTGTTCAKAGTTGGCAAAGCCCTCCTTTCTGGGACAGGGTGAATGGGTGACTTGCAAAACCAATCACTGGTCTGACTGAGTGSAGAAAGAACAGTACTCAAAGGCTGATGAAATCCTGGTTGTTCCCTGTTAGAAAACCTCACCAGTAGCTGGATAACCTCACAAGATGATAACTTGTTYCATTTTAGAGAGCCCAACTTGAGTGCTTTGCTGCCTCTATTTCTTGGTATTGAAGCACATGACAATTGAATCTGGAAGCTTCCTTACATWAAGAGAAGGGAAAAGCTTCCCTAGTTCTAGGATGAGTGGCTCGGGATGGGTCCCAAGCCACAAGCACTTCCGTCATCAGTGAGTCAGTATCCTCTGAGGATGCCATTAATAAAAAGCAAAACAGACARCCCTAAATTAGCACACATTTGGTTCTTAACAAAACCAGCTCCGTCTTTTGATGTTTATTTTTTAATWTTGACTTTTTCCCTGAGAAGAGATTCACTTATTTTTCTGAAGTTAAGAGAAAACCTCCCAATGCTTCCAGGCAAAAGTTGATTCACTAAATATACCTACAAAGTTGATCTACTTGTCTCTTTCAACTAGTAAAGCTTAYTCAGGTCAGTCATTAGCAAACGCTGCCCTGAATTCCAGGCCTTTTTATTTTTAGTCAGGACAAAATATCCTTCAGATTTGTTGTCACCAAGAAATTTAGTCTAGATTGGAATATGAAGATTCTCTCTCCAGCCTAGGCAGAGTCCTTCTGCCAGATTAGTCTTCAGGAGATGAACATTGGCTAAAGAGTTTTACCTATGCACAAAACAAGGGCTTGATTTTCTGCAGTTTTTACACTGATAACTGTGTCTGGGAAGAATGGCACTATTCCACTTACCCTCCAGATAATTTCCCTGCATCTGATTTGATTCTGCTGGGATTGTCCCACAGATACATCGGTCTTGGCTTCCTCTCTGAAGAGATTTACACTTGCTTTTGAAGTCTTTAAACTTGAAGGAGAATTTGTGCTAGATGCAGAAGGGGTTAGCTGTGTTGCAGGGCTTCTAAAAGGGTTTAGAATGTTTTTAAGAAAAAAAATAGCAAAAATTCAGTAGTTTTCCAATGGAAAAACTTACCAACATAACTGAAGGGCAGGTCCCACATACACCACACTGTTGTACTCAAGCCCACAAATACAAAGAAAAGAAATCTTTCCAGTTGTGGAATTCTGAACCAGTTGTGGGGGGTAAGGGGGAAAAGGGTTCACTGGTCAATATTTGTACTGTATCCACTTGTATCCTATTTGCAGCAACTGGACAGAAAAGGCAAAAAGGAAAAAGTTCTGGCAGTGCACACACACAGGTGTTCGGTGTTTCAAGAAAGAATTTGCAAAGATCCAAGTGCAAGTTATTTCCCAGTTTCCGGCTGAAAACCCATTGGAATTAGAAGGCTTGATACTGTCAGGTTGTTGAAAAATACCATGTTTGCTACTGTGTTTGTTACTCAAATGTTAACAACTGTATTTATGGAATTGTTTTCTACTTCATTTTTTGTTTACAGCTTCCTGCTGCATCCTGTGCAAATCCTGTAATTCATTGACTAAGAAAAGAATTGCATTGCTTCAGTTTTATGGGTGTTAGGGGACTGGTAAACGGTAAAACAGTTGGGATAAGAATCAAGGGAAACAGAAGATGAAGTCTCAATATCCTTTGACCAGCCTGCTACTGAACATGAGTACCATGTCTTTCCAGTCTACTAATTCTCCTATGTGGCAAGTAAACAGAAACACCAGATACTGCTACAGGCAGACTGCATGCCAAGAATGTAGCTAGCATTGGGCTTGCTAACCCCCAGCTTCCTCTAACATCTCACACTGGAGTGCTCAGTGTCTGTGTACACAAAACAAAGGCTTTCCTATTTCTAAATAGGGACCTAAGCTACCTCAGCAGCCTTTGATTCTATTCTGGGACAACAGATTGATGTAAGCCAGGAACTTTGCTTTTGTTTATAACAAAGAAATGGCACGTTTATGCACTTGAATGCATTCAGTAAGTAGGCAAACCTATATAGTTATGGTTTGACTGAGACCTAAACAYGCCCTAAAATTATGTACAATAATATACTAAAGCAAAATGAGTGTATYTGGGCAACAATTTAACTACCAAAATTGAACCCACTACATTAGTGCAATACCAGGGAAGGTTCTGAGATAAYTTCAGACAAGATTTGTTAAATTGAAAATGGGATTATTAAAAGATACAATMATCACATTTCATTTTTGTATTACTAAATACTGTTTTTAACAAACTTCTGAAGAACATTCTCATCTRTAATGTGTAGGTTCTCAGTATTCTGAGTGTCTCATTAAGACTGTGTTGTTGTCATTTAAGCCCTCGCAGCCTTTGTGGGAAACTCGGTCTCCTTTGAAATGAATATTTAGCTCTCCTATGCTATGGTGGGATTTCTTGATTTCAAACACAGGAAAGAATCTAGGGGCAAAGGGGAAGAATATTTCTTACCATAACAGACACATGGAAAGAAACTTTGAACAGAAGAGCACTGACGGAAAGTATCAATTATCCCTCAGGCTGATAAAGACTCAAATATGTGAAACGGATAAACTTTCTCCAAAGCACAAGAGACTGTGAAAGTTGTTCCTCCTGGCTCTTTGAAGCTGTGACCTGGTCCAAGGAACAAATGCTAGCAGCAATGCAGACAGAGCACCCTTGTTCCTGTACTTCTCCATGTTGCAGCAGTATTTGTTTGCAAGGTATTTATATGAACCTGATAAGGTAATTGATCAGATCAAAACTTTTTCTGAGAAGTTTTTGTTTTAAGAAAACAAACACAAAACCAGAACCCAAACCAAAAGAAAAGTTTGGATCAGTTGTTCCACCCCCATTTGCTGCATCAGTCCACAGAGATGAAACAGCTATGCTACACAAGCAAGAAGTGCAGGAAAATAAGAGCACATCCGTAGAGTAAAATATTGTGCTGGGGGCCCATTTCCCAACCTAGGTGCACTTCAGAGGCTGCATTTCAGACAAGAACTACTCTGGTCCTATATCCTGATCCTTATTTACCGAGACTGTTTCTGGAGCATATCTTTTAGCTTAATTCTCCACAGAGGGCATGATGTTTGCATACTCYGGAACTGCTCCCCAACAGGAATCCAAGCATGAGAAATGGGAGATACCTGGAAAATAACTTGTAATGCGCCAAGGTACAGCACTCAGGTAGGCTTACTCTTCACACATCACAGCTGAGGAAGTAATAAATGGTGGGGAGAGAGCATGGGCATGTTTCAAACTGGCCTGACACCACAAGTGAGAAGGCAGCCTTTGATTTATATTTGCTGGCTGAACAGTGTCAGTTGCTTAGGGGATGACTGGCCCTTACTGGGCTTTGATGCCCTTTATTGAAGGTTTTTCCTTCCATARCACTGCCAGTGGCACAGGAAGTGTGGATGTTGCTTGTTTGCCTCAGCAAAACAAGGATGACCTAGTTTAAACTGCTAGGGGAAGTGTTTTGGACTAACCTGGCTTACGTGGCACTGAGGCAGCAAAAGGTGCCCTCATGGGCTCCCCTCTGGGCCCTGCTCTGTGGGCAGTGACTTGCAGAGAGATGCTGAGGTGTTTTGCACAGGTCTGACTRCCTGATAAATTAACATGTCATAAACTGGGACTCCAGGGTTTGCAACTACAAGTTGCCTTCACACACTTGTCTTCATCCAGGCTTCCTGGGTGAAGGCAAGGAAAATGTGTTCACAACCTGATTGAGAAGATGAGAAAAGCTTTCATTTATTTTTATGTTTTTTCTTATGTTTTACTACTGTCTTTATCCCTTAATTGATTCTTTTTTGATAGTTTTGTCTGTCACTTCACTGTTTTTYTTCCAGTGGGTATCTTTATGTTATAAACCAATGCTCTTGTACAACACAGCTCTTTTTGTTGGCATCTTCTGTAAAAACTATATTCCAAGCTGCTAAACAGAATTTAAATGAATAGGTTGCAAGTAAGATTGTACGAGAAAACCAACTGGATTAAARGATGCTGGTGCCAACTAAGTGCAGCAGCAATCTTAAATGAGATGAAGGGTGAATGAAGCTCAGAACACCAGGACTGAGCTGCACAAAGGGAAGAGGCTGCCACCATGAGCAGTGGTGCTGCCTGAGGGGCTGGGAAGGAAGCAGGTCACTTCATTATATGAAGGACAGAGGGAAGAGGCAGACAAAGGGTTATAAGCAGGGTCTGCAAATGGGCTGAGTAGAATTCAGAAAGTAGGTAAAAAAAACATGCAGAGTTAGACAGCTGTCTGTCTTCATATGTGTGCTGCCAGATGTTGAATGAGGAGGGGGCTCTGTGACATCAGGAAAAAAGTCTGGAGTCTGTGAAATCGTATATTGAAATCTTGTAATAGAGAACATTTTCCTATGTGGAAATTAAAACTCAGAATCTTAGAATTAGGTGGAGGCTCTGCTCAGAAACTGAGTATAACCACACACACTTAATGGCCTTCACCAGCCCCTAAGCTGATAGGGCTAAATGTGCTGTTAAATGGCAATCCAGCGCCACAGTAACAATTTTGGATCTGTACACCCCAAATAAGAAATGGGCAGTCCTCAAAACTGGTAGTAGAAAACTGTGGTCTGTGCCAGTAGTCTACATCTACACTGTCACCCATTACAGAAACATTTGTCAATGCCCAACATTGTGTCTACAAAAGCTGGTTAACGAAAACCTGACAGGAGCTGACAAGTGCAGCTTTACCTCCACTACCAGAGTGGAGGTAAAACTGCTCTTTTGGAGTAAGTTTAAAGAAACAGAAATTCTCATCAGAAATATAGGCCATAAGCAAGCCCCCTCAAAAATGATGYGTGCCATGGACAAAGAGAGCAAGGGGAACAATCTGAGAGCAGATTTTACAAATTATACTGGATGAAATGAGGCCTTGAGCCGTGAACAAATAAACACATTTCCTCATTTTGGTGAGTACCCAATGTTAATTTAGGCTCCTTTTAATCAATAAGATTGAATTAACTGAATATATCATTTAATTCTTTGAAATCAATCCATATGCCTTGCAGAAGTAGTGCTGTGGGTAAGGCAGATAACCTATTTCAATGCTGTCAGTAGGGAAAAGAAAACTTCAGTGAAAAAAGTTTTTTTGCAATAAACCTGTCAGACATGCAAAAGCTAAAATGAGTCAGTTCAATGATAACACTGTGGAAAAATGGCAACTAAAAATTAGATAAGAAAGAGCAARGCATCATATACATGCAATGAAAATTCAACAGCGTTTCCAAAAAATCATAGAATACAAAGCTTTTAGCATAAAGATGCCCCGCGCAGAGCTTGTGTTAAGATTTGGGCAACAGAACAAGTCTTTGCTTSTTGAAAAGAGAGCAGGATTCGTGAAATGCACAGAAACCACCACCATGGACAGTCAGATGCAGTGAAGACACAGACTTGCTACAGCCCAATCTGTTTGGTTTCAAACACATTTACTTTTGMAACCCTGAGGGCACAGCCAGTCCTGACCACCCCTGCCCATTCCCAAGGGCTCCCCCACCTCCCCATGGCCCAGTGCCCTTGGCTTGGGTGGTGGGATGGGCCCTGAATGCCAGGCTCTGACATCACCCACCCAGGCTGCCCCCAACTCTCCCAGCCCCGRGACCCAACAGACCTCATGTTGCCCTGATGGGTTTTGTAGATGAAAATTGGGGGGRAAGTTMCTTTTAAAGTTACTTTTAAAAAGGGGCCTCTAGATTTTGACCGAGTGTGTTCAAAGAACTGAATGAGTTAACCATCTGTTGAGATGTAATCACGTCTACAAACTTTGTAATATATGCAATAAATCTTTAAAAAAGGCCCTAAAAAYCTGGTTTGTGGAAATTCCCTGTGAAGAAACACAGCTCAGGTGAAGCATATGATTTATTGATAACTGGGCTTTAGTCAGTAAACTGGTTTTSCCTCTGGAGAAGAAATGGAAATCTGCATGCAATGGGATAGAGTTGTTGATAGAGACACGAGTAATTTAATTCTGTTTTAAAAGCCCAGGGTCTTACAAAAATTCCAGCCGCAAAGAATACTTTGGCATCTAAGGAAGGAAGAGATTCTGTTTTTGTAAGCCGTTTTGGTCAGATATGGACTTTAGCAACTGCTGGGGGAGGGAAAAAAGGTCAGAAAGACTGGGTGAAGATGAGTCCTGGCCCATGTAATGCAGCAAATGTAACTGTGGGATACTAAAACAGCCTAACAGACCAGCTGAGAGCAAAGCCAACCTAGCAAATGCCAAAGCTGTGCTGCATGGAGCAAGAGAGAGGCTGGAGCAAGGAAAGGGGCCCRAGGACCAGACACCTCACCACTGACCACCCACATAAGGGGATAAGATCTTCACAGCCTGTGAGGTGTCTCATCAGGGAGGTGGAATCAAGCTTTGGTCCATTCCTGGTCCTCACCCGAGCTGAAAGCTGAGCAGGCATGCATGTGAGCAGCTTCAAAAGGATGYAATTTACCTTAGGCACACAATCAGTGAAGGAATTTCTACCGATTAAAAGAAAATCGRAGCTGTGCAGAACTGGCCAAGTCTCCAGATGTTCATGGAGCTTTGTACACTGTGTCTGTGGGGTTTTCCAAATTCCAAAACAATTACATAAAATGAGTAAGATATTMGTTTGGGGTCATTTTCAGAGTGGGAAAAGGAAACACCATGTTTCAAACCCCCTTTCCTATGAAACACAGATGCTAGCGCTTACAAACTGCAAGCAGAACTAACACAAAGAGACATAGAAGGAGAAAAGGAAGAAGATTGTTAGAGTGACTGTTCCCCTCTGCTCCCAAAACCCCTTTTCCTGGATCCTTTCTGCAACTTTTCAGTCGTTCTAAATCTTGACAAAGTCTTAGGARTTTAACAATTCTTTTGCAATGCTTCCCCACCACAAGAGAATACTAATTCTTTCTGCAAYGTATTTTTAGGCTGCATAAAACTGATCCTATTCTATTGGTAATGTTTTCTTGCAAATTACTGAAATTCTCATTTTAAAAAACACAGGACRCTTTTATTGGACGACTGGTTCAAAGTTTTCCTGAATCCCTACATGAGTTGTGTTTCACGGACCTCAGTACAACGCAGTAGCCAGACATGCGCGCTACATTCCAGAAACATGGTGTCAAACAAAGTATTCAATCAGAAGTCAAAATAATTTAACAAATACCTCCAATCTGATTTAGCCCTTGCCAGACTAGGGATTGCATGAGAGGTGAAGCTTTCTGGCACAGTGATTGTGGGAAAAAACCCTGTTTCCCTGGAGTAACTTTGGAAGTGCAGTAGTTTGGAATAGAGTTACAGAGCTCCCACTTTGGAATTTATACCCTAGAATCTACAGCTAAAGAATGATTTGGAGTAACTTCTGTGTGAGCTGATACCACGTAGACAGGTGAATTCAGGTGAAATCCTTTCCAAATCTTGAGTTTCTGAGCAACTGTAGGAAGGTACMACCTGTTTACCTAGGAGTAGAGACTAGGGGGGGTGACAGAGAAGTGAACCCCCAGCTGCACCTGGGATGCTGCAGGGTGTCCAGCATGACATCTCCAAGCTGGATTTGGCAAACTGCAGCAGGGATGCTGCCCAAGGGGCTCTGTGCTGTGCTACCAGCAAGCTGGGAAGTGTTTCTGCTTTTTCTGCCAGAAGCTACTGTCACTGGTTATGGGAAGATGACCTGGGGAGAGCTGCTGGTCTCYAGGAGCTGGCCATGTCCAAGGCCATTGCTCTTTGCCTGAAAACTTCCCCCCACCTTGTTCTTGTGTGATGGGACAGGCAGCCACAGCCTCCATGTAGGCTCTAACAGGTACTTGTTTGGCAGAAAGTCCCTCTTGTTTGTCCCAGTGCTAATCTTGATGGCACATCAGTTTTCATGGATGTCACTGTGTGAATCTCCAAGACCAGCACAACCTTTTTTTTGGACATGACCTATCTCAAAAACAAACATCTTTTACCTGCTCTCCTCCTTATTCAGATAATTTCTTCTTTTTTTTTTTTTTTTTTGCACAAAGGTGAAACTAGAAAGTTTTTGCTTGTGTAGTGTATGTGTTCTCAAACTTGCTTTTTTTAGTGGTGTTTTTGCTCTATTGTTGGCCATGGCACCTTACAAAATGAGAGTTGCAGACTCATGATTATTTCTACTGTCAAGGGCTGGTCTCCCATATCTCTGCTCACATGCTCAAGCTCCCAAACTAGTATTAGGGTTCTGCTTGTGACAGAAAAGCAGAATACTGTATTTGCTYTCTTTATGGCTGTCACTTATTTTCTGGTATATTTCCTTCTGCAATGTGAAAGAAATAGGCCAGTATCTGCAAGATTTGATTCTTCTTTGCTGCATTTCTTGGGCTGTTAGTTGCTACAGAGTCAGTGCAAAATTGTGAACAAGATACGTCTCCAAACCCTGAACAGATTAAATCTGCTTTGCAGAAATGGACTGGAAAAGTATATAAAAGAGGACTTATTTTCACTTGCAGTGGTGTCTCAATGAGTGGCTGCTGCAAGATGTGTTTAGCAGAAGAACATGGATAAGGCTAAGGTGAGCTCGTATAGAAGTTTGCTACACATTTACCTAAGGGCTGCCTGTCTGCAGCAGAACCCCGCAGGTACGTATTCTTTAACCACCTCGGGCAGCACCTCTCGCCGGATGGCGGAGCTTTGCACGGCTGTGTGCTGTCGGGCACGGGAGCGGAGCCGCCCCCACATCGGGGCGAGCCTCCGCTTCCCTTCCAGCACCCGCGCTCCTTCCACTCCGCATTCCAGCGCGTGTTTCCGCGCCCCGAGCAGCCGCACACGCTTCTCCAGGACCCCGGGACTACGCACCGGGGGTAGCAGCGGGAGGGGACGGGACAAGCGGGGACCCCGGGGGCGCTGCCCACACTCCGGCCAGGGCGGGGCGGGGCGGGGGCGCGGCCGAGCGCGGCGCAGGGAGCGGCGCGGCCCCGGCTCCGCCTCTGCTCCTGCCCCGCCTGGACGGGACGGGGCGGCCCTGGGCAGGAGCGTGCGGCGGCGGGAGCTTTCCTTGTCCTCCTCCGCCTCCTCCCCCGCGTCACCCCCGCTGCCGGCTCCCCGCGGCGGCTATGCGCTGCCGGGACCGCCCGGCCGAGCGGCGCTGAGGGGGCGGGCGGACAAAGGCTGCGGGCTGCTGCCGGCGCCGGGGCGCGATGGAGCGGCGCGGCGGCTGAGGCGGCTCGGGGGGGGGAGCCGAGCCGAGCCGGGCCGGGCCGGACGGGATCGGCACATGGTGCGCGGCTGGTGCCCGGCGCTGCGCACCCGYGGGCGGGCCGAGGGGCTACCATGGACAACTTCTTGGCGGAGGTGAGCGCGGGCCGGTGGGCTCCTCCTCCTCCTTCTCCAACGTGGGGTCGCTTTTGTGGGGCAGGATACCGGCAGCAAAGCGGCGGGAGGCTCACGGAAAGTGTTCGTTCCCTCGAGTAGCTCGGTTTGCAGGGTGTTCACAGGAACAGCGCCCGGGGAGCGGGAGGCAAGCGGAGAGGGAGGGAGGGAGAAAGCTGCGCCCCCCAAATTCCCGGCCTCTGTGGCTGTGGCCGGGCGGAACTGGGAGCCGCCGAGYTGGAGCGGTGCTGCCGCGGGCTGCCCGCAGCCGGGCGGGCGCTCGGCGCTGACCGGGGCTCAGGAGAGCGGCGGGGGATGGAGGCTCCGGTGCCGCGGCTCTGCCCCCCAGCCCCGCGGCGGGGACCCTGCGGGACGCGGGCAGCGGCGGCGCCGGTGTGGACCCTGCGCCGCTTCCTGCTGCGGGGCAGCCTCTGAAACACTGCCTAGGTGGGAGTGGGGAGTCCCTCCTCGGGGGTGCCCKGTGTGAAAGCCGGGGAGCGCGCTTTGTCCGCCTTGCATGGGCACGAGAGGCTTCAAACGATGGAGGTTTSAGAGGCAGGGATGCTGTTGGGCACMCTTTTTTAAAGGTTTGTTTATTGAGTGTATGTTATTAAGCACAGRCAAAATCTTTTATGTAAAATGCAAAGGAGGGAGGCTGAAATYCTGAAAGTCGTTTGAGCTTTACGGTGATCTTGTGGATCTTGACAACTTCAGTATGTCGGGTGAGGAGACCAAATCAAAGGTGCTTTGCTAMTGACTCGGGATATTTGATAAAACTCGGAACCTGGATCCTATTCTGGTCCAAGCTAGCTGAATTTTGTACAACAGTATTTTACTGGGTCAGTTTATCCCGCCTGGTGTCGACACAGCCTTATGAACATAAAGTGTGCAAGATCAATATCTTCTGTGTGTGTGTGTTGTGCCTGTAGTAGCTGGCAAAGCTCGTGACTCGGTGGTGACTTCTGGTGACTGCCTGCACACTTGCTTTAATTGCACCTCTYGCCCGAAGCAGTTGCACTGTCAAGGTGTACATACAGGCCAGGCATCTGTTTTACAGGGCTGTGATTAATCTGCAAAACTGTCCTTTGCCCTCGTGGAACAACATCCCTCCTGTTCTTGGTGCTGCTGTTGATGCTTTCACAGGAAAAATAGGTGATCTGTTTACCGAAATAGTAATTAGTCAAATAAAAGAAGGTCRTACGCTTTATTGCTTGTTGGCTTTTCATTTGTCAGACAACAAAAGTTCTGTCAAGTGCAATAAGAAGGAAGAAATGCAGGATTAGCTTTGATGAAGTCTGAGTTAAGTAGTAATACTGTTTTTTTTTTCTTTTAGAGGATGTAGCCCTCACCTTTCAAAAGCTTGTAAGCCATGAGCAATATGGCAGTATTAACCTAGCCTTGCAAAATTAGTCTGAAGAGTCATTCGCCCCAACACAAAGTACTGCAGTGTGCCCTACATAAAGGTGAAGAAGAGTTTTCATGGTTTTGACTTCCCTATTAGGCAAAATWACTTGCTCCAGGGAAAATACAAGTAAATTTTACCAGTCTGTGTTAGCATTTCAGCATATATTTATGTTAATCTGTGGTTGCTTCATGTGGACTTTGATCTTTCTTAAGAACTTTGACTCCCTTTCAACATGTTGATATTACTTTAAAAGATCAGTAAATATAGCACCTTGACTTTAATCTGCATCCAAAGTCCCACCCACAAGTATAAACGTTTTCCTCCCCTCACTCTGGGGCAGAGCATATGTAAATGGAAAATAGGGAGCATGAGGCACAATAGCAGAAATGCACTGAATCTGACCCAGCTACCACAGAAGAATGTCTGTTGAAGGCACTGGGTTGAGCCACTAGGTAATTTAATTTGTGCGAGGCAGACATCCTGCAGCTGCTCTCTACAAAAATATTTGCTGACTTATCTAAGGGAATTACTGTTCTTGYTAAAATAAGTTTTAGTGTGAGGAGGAAGGAGGAAGCTGGATGAAAGGCACAGGTGAAAAGCCCAGTGTTCTCTGCTCTTCCTTGTCAGTGATGTAAGCCTGCTGATATATTTTGGGAGAAAAGCTGATAGTGGGAAGGATAAATACTGGCACTTCAGAGGGGTCGTTCCTCAGCATGACCAAGAAGCTCCTGTTCACACTGGAGGCAGAAGTGTCTTCAGAACGGCTGTTGCAGAAAATACTGTACAACTTAAAGGTGTTAATAGGAAAAAAACCAAACTCCTGCATTATTATTTCTCCTGTGTTTTTCCATAGCTAGATGCTAAATATAACATGYTTCAGTACTGGGTGATGCTTACTGGAACAAAATGAGCAACTGAGTGAGACACCTCTGGAGAGCAGGAGGTGCATCAGATGGGAGGTTCTCCTGTTGGGACTTGCTGCCTTAAGTGAGGTGTGGGATATTGCCAGGCTCCTGCCAATCATGTGACGCTGCCATCATTTGTGACTTAGCAGCTCTTTGACTTCTCCACCTTGCTGCCCGGTTTCCTTTCTTTACTCTTTCTTAGTATTCTTAGCTTTTATTGTTAAAGGACAAGTGGTTGTACTTACCTCCTGGGAAGCCTTGATTTCCATCCCTGTCCCAATTTTCCAGCACAACCAATKAAAAACCATGGCTCTAAGTGAATAATTAGGCTACAAAAGTTTGTCCTGTAACTTACTCTCCAACATGCTTTAATTGCTGCAAGGTATTAACATAATAACAAAGTTGCATTCTAAATACAAAGGAAAAGTGTTTTCTGAGGATTTTTTAAAGGCTGTTGATTGGTCTATRCTACCTTACTGTCTTTGAAGGAAAGTTGGAGGTAGAATGTTTTTAGTTGTTTTTGTAGTCATATTTGCTTATCTAAAGTATTAAAACCTGTAGAAATCTTGTATGAATATGTGCAATAGAGCCATTTGGCTGCATTGCTTAAAACAGCCTGAAAAAATTGTTCCCATATGTTTTACCAACAGCCAGAGTGCTCTCAAGGGAAGTGACTCCTGTGGTAGCTGAGGTCGGACTTTTTTTCCAGTGAGAATGCATCCCTGCTAGGAGGGGATGTATGCCATGAGGGAAGGAAGAAAGTAATTTCCAGATGAGGCAGAAGACAAGGAGAGGGGAGCTCAAACTGCCCCTTCRGCATCTAAAGTTCCCAAGCAGGGCTTATCAGGGCAGCAGGGGAAGAGGATGCAGAAGTCAGGTTTATCTTCTTCCTTTTACATGGTAGTCACTTTGAACAGTATGTWCGGGATGTTGCACTGAAGCGCGGTTGCTGTCCTTGTCACAGCAGAAGTGTGGCATTTGCTGACCCAGCAGAGGTCAGAAAGGGCTTGAGGTTGGGAGAAACTTCTGTAGGTCATTGTGTCCAAACCTGCCCTCCAAGCTGGTGCTCAGCTTRTGGGGAACTAACTTGCAGCACGGTGTGCATAGTGGTGCTGCAGGGATTGTTTGGATTTAGCTGTTGCCAATCCTAAAGGATTCCCCCCGCCCTTGCAACTGTGGAAATTGAGGAGAAGGAAGGAGAACAACTGTGTGTCCTGCCTTTTGTGTAGCATGTCTGGGTAGATCATGTTGAAGGAGATCACTTATAAAAGCACTTTAAACTGATGGAGAGCACTATAAACTGAGCAGGAGTTTATTTGGAACTGCAGGGTACCCTCCCTGTGTTCTTTGAGGTACAGCAGATACTCTGTGTCTACCATGCTTTTATTTGTAGCATTACCACTGGTATCTCCAGTTCAGAATGGTTTCCTTCATTTCTGCTGTCCACAGCTGCACATACTTGCCTGTGTACCCTGTTTTAAGGAGAGAGCTCCCAGCATGTGTTCTGAGGGAGCAAGTGTTGAGCCTCCCTTTGTGGGAAGGATATGGGACAAAAATTTAGCTTCAGGAAGCTGCCAGAGGAGGTGTCTGCTTGAACAYGGAGGCTCTTAATTCAGTTATGCAGCTTGCAGCAAGCTTTTCCTTGATGCTTCCTTGTTGCAACGTTTGGCAGATCACAGCTTCACAGCACGGAGTCCTCTCAGGGGTTCATCATCTCCTGCAGACAGGTGGCCTTGGCACCACCAAGGTTATTCACCTAAAGAGAAAACCTGGTGATGCAAATAAATACTTGCATTGACATACATGGATTCTGGCTGTGCTGTGCAGCACAGTGTATGCATTTGGGATGACTTTTGAAGTCTCCCCAGTTTTCATTTTTAAGTGTTTTGATGCTACCACAAGCATGGGTCTGATGTTCCAGCTTTTGGTATTGGTGTAAGCTGTGTAGCTTATGCCAGCAAAGTTCTCCTTCAGACTTGTGGGGCAAAACCATCATCGGCGTGAGTGATGGCATTAAAGTTGTTTCTGGAGACCTTGTGCCAAAGTCATGCCAAGCAGCAACAGTGGCTCTTTTGGCTGTTGACATTGGCTGCGTTCTCTGAAGTTTCTGAGCTGTGAATTCTCATAGTTAGGTTTTCTTGAAAGCTGATGGTTGTTTTGTCTRCAGTTATTTTTAGGTTAATTAGGGAGCGCAGTGTTTTGAATGGAAGATGTTTCAAGTGGGCTTAGCACTACCTTAGGAAGTCAAAAAGATAAAGTTTTTTTTCAGGTTTATTTCTCCAAKTTGGAAATCACATTCAGCTCATCCGTATCATGTAATGGTTTCTGCCCACCACATGTGCCTTTCATAAGACCAATTTGTGCAACTGAAACATTGTCGTCGCTGGGCTGGAGCCTAGCAACCCTGCTGGCACTGCACATATTTTAAAATGACACAAGAATTCTCTTAAAGCTGCAAAATACATACRTTTTGAAGTTGGCAATAGAGGTTCTACATTCTGCAGGGTCTGCTTGTGGTTTTTTTGGTATGTTCAGTTAGTTTTCAACCAAAGAAAAGCTGTGAAACCCACTATTACAGAARACTTGGCTGCTTCTGAGTCTGGAATTTTTTTACATTCTGGTTACACCTCACTGAAACATTAACTTTTTTTCTTTTTTTTTTTTTTTTGGTCTTTTTTCTATTTAAATTTTTTTTTTTTTTTTTTTTTTTTGGTCTTTTCTCTAATTGAAGGTTTGTGTTAGCTCTGTGTGTAAGCTATTTTGCTCTAACATGATGTTACTCTTTATACATGTTTTCATTGGGTGAGTACTGTGTGTGGATGATATTGATGGCTGTGAACCTCTTCAGTTTTTTTTGGTTCAGAGCTGTCACACAGCCYGCTGGCTGGTAAAAGGGAATAGTGTTTGAAAGCATGGCTAGTCSCAACTTATTTTTGAGGCCAGGTGGCATGGGCTTTTATCAGAAATGTTCAACTTTTTTCCTTTGATTCTGTGATGGCAGGAGAGGATGACTTTGGGGGAGGGAGGGACTGTTTGTACCTGTGGGGTTTTGCTCTGGTGATTTCAGCTGAGTCTTTGTTGTCAGCGTGGTAAGACCAATATAGTCTCATGAATCTRTTTTCAGACTTTAGAAAATAGCTGAAGAGAAACTGGTAGGTCCCTGGCACAGTGTCACTGTGCTAACCAACCCCTAGTGAGTGAATAATGTGCCTCCTTCTTTTTTTCTTTCAATATGGATTGGTAATATTTGTGGTACTTTTAAAAAAAAATTCTAGCAAGACAAGTGCCTTTTAAGGCTCCTGGATGGGTGCAGACCCAGTGGAAGGTGCAGCAGCCTCCAGCCAAGAGCAGGAGCAGCAGCTCCACCCCTGGAGCATCCGGTGTGTTGACTGCAGTGCAGTGGCAGCTCTGAAGGGAAGTGTGTCCTCTGGGTAGTTTGATCTCACCAACGTTTTTGGCTGCAGGGTCAGTATTTTTCCTCAGTGAATCACCGTCTGCAGATGTGGTCAGAGGCAGGAACACAGTTTTGGGTGGAGTACGGGTAGAAGGGCAGGAGGTAAAAGTCACTCTGAATTAAGACTTTTGCTGAGGGGGCAAAAGAAAAAAAAAAAAAAAAGAATTATCAGCCTTAAGTCACTAATTGAGACAAGTTTTGGGATGTGACCTCAAAACCTGTTAGATTGATTATGACTTCAGGCTGGTATCAGAGGGTCATGGCTTAGGCATTCTTGTTTCTCTTGGTTTTTCCTGATATTTATCATTATGTGACATTTTAAACCATTAGTGAGACATAAATGAGAATGATTTGGTGTTGGGACCATAGCTAATGGTAAATTACTGGGTTTAGGTATTACTGGTTCAAGTTTTGCATGGAAGCACTTTTTTTTTCCCAATTATGTAAGATTTTGTAAGATGTCCTATGTCTGAAATACGAGCATTATCCATTGTCCATATTTACTGTAATGTAACTTTGTTCTGGACAGCCCCCTSATTAAGAAAGGTTAAGTGGATTATCCTTTTCTTAAGAAGTCTGTTAAGTAGCTCAAACACTCCATTCTTAAAAAGGCAGAACTTTTCAAAGTTTGGATTCAGAATGGGAGCTGATATTGACTGTGCTCCAGATCTGCCTTGTGAAATAAACTATACCCATGATGAAGAAGAAACTACAGCTTTGCTATGTGGAAAATATGAGCATTATATTGGGAAAATGTACTAGGAAATATTCATTAGGAGGGAAGGAATGATAAAGGTCGCTTGCATTTCTAAATACTCGTGTAACAAAGGGGATGTTGGGGATCATTTCTGCTAAGCCAGTGATTAATACTGTCATCTCAGGTAGGTTCAAATATCATTTATGCTTGTTCCTGATATCCTGAGCCAGGACAGCCAATGTAGGGATGTCTGGCAGCTTTTCTGCAAGGTCTTGTTCTGTGGGCATTGTGACTGGATGGACACTTTCYATGGCAGACCAGTGCTTGACTGGGGAAGCTGCAGAGTTGATTCAGCTGTAAATGCGTCATACCCGTGCTTGTTTTACTCATAAATGTAAATACTGGCTCTCTATTTAGCTGCTGTTTTCCTTTGGGCCAAGTGACCTTTTTTTCAGTCCAGCCTGTGAAAGCCTTTTTATTTGGTAAAAAGTTTAGGGAGTTGGTTTGCTTTTTTTTTTTTTTTTTTTAATTGAAATCATGAACATGAGTGATGTTGGAGTAACTTAATAATATATGGGGTTTTTTGTTGAATAGGTTACTGGGAACAGGCAGAATTTTGGTTCACATTGAAAGCATGGCAGAAATTGGGGTGTGTTTGGTTTTCCTGGCCAAAGTTAACATTTCTRTTTTCTGTAGGCTCTTCTGTAGAACCTATAGAAACATAAAATTTCTGTATAAGATCTTATAGCTTTCCCTAGTGTGCAGTTGTGCTGAGGTATTTTTCACCAAGGGATAGCCACAGTCAGTAACTGGAAAAAAAACCAAGGCATATTTCGGCACTTTGAAGGCTTTGAGGAAAACTCTGCAGTTTACCTTGGTGTATGGAAGGAGGTCTTCAAAAGTGATACTGGTCACTTGTACGGTTTGCTAAAGTTGCATTGAAAATTCAGATGCAATACACCTTAAGCTGGATTTCTTACRTGTTTCAGTGATCCAGTTCCCAGTGGCTAGATAATAGAGCCTAAATATGGGAGTCAGTGTAATACCTTTTATTCCTTCTAGGATTAATAACATACTGCAGGAGAACTTTCTAGAGGATAGACTTTACTCCTGTACAACCCAGTGTCCTGCCAGAATTTTGAGTTCAATAGGCCTGTATTTGAATGTTAATACATTATAGCAAATACATACATTGTAAGTATTATTAATTATTGTATGTATTAATTGTTTCAGTGGGGCATGTTTGTGGTATCAGACTTTCTTTTCTTTGAGAGTATGTTGTCTTCATCTTGCAGCAAGCCTTGCTGGGCTTCTGACTTAATATTAAGCTAAGGTGAATGTTCAATAAATCAATGTTCTTTTAAATCCATCTCTTAGATGGATTAAATGTTTCTATGACATTTTTGGTGGGTTTGGATCTGGTTTGACAGAAGGAGGGAGAAAGAGAGCATAGCTCAGCAGCAGATTTCAGGGACCAAGATGTGCCTTCTCATGGGATCCTGGCTGGTGGCATGCACGGGGTAAAGGGCTGTGTTGGAGGACTCAGGAATTAAAAGATTAACTTCCCTTTGATGTATTAGTATTGCCTTTTCCTATATCTTCTTGGGAAACTATTCATAATCCTTTATTATAGGTCAGTGGTACAAGAGTGTCTTAATACAAATCTCTTGTTTTGGAGAATGCCCTTAAGGGCATTGCTGTGAGGACACCTTAGCAGAGGAGAATGKTTGGTTGTTGCTTTTTCCCCTTGGGGGCAAAACTAAATTTCCATTCTGAGCAGGTTTACCTGAGGGCATTTTATCATGGCACATCTGGCTCTGTACTGGGGTTGTCATTACAAGTATTGAGGATCTTTTGGGTTGTATTCTCTGTTCTTAACTTCTTGGCATGGTAATGCTGGCAGAGTGGCACCCTGCTGCCCAAGTCTGTTATCATGGTTTCAAACTCAGGATTGATTGTGGTGCCTGTAGGACAACCTCAGGTAGAGAACTGAGGCTCAAGGTTTGCTGAGTACCTGCTTTCAGCTGGAATTACAAAGCAGTGTATTACTGAAATTTGTCATCAGASTTAACACCCCAAATCCCTTGGCCTTCTTTCTCTCACTGACTTTCAGAAGGCTTTAGAAAACTACTTTTGATGAACTTCCCAGCATCTGGAGAAAACATTTGTGTAGTTCTTGAAATGATTGTGAACTGTGAAAGTGGTGCTGCTGGAAAAGCCTTGTGTGGTTTTGGTGTTGCGTGTTGCCTGTGGATCTTGCTGAGAGAAGAGCAGGATTTCTCTGAAAGRTTCTCACGCCTTCTCTTTTGCATTCAGCCAAACTCGCCCTGGGTTTGGGGACAGGAGATAAGAAAAGTTTATTCCTTGYTTTAAAAAAGTATTGATGTTTATAGCATTATCGGAAATGGATTATTTGTTCTTATTTTAGTTGCTGTTGTTTAGAGAGACATTAAAATGTTKTCTCAGATGAAGTTAAATATATTTGTTAAGAGAATGGGATGTTTTTCTAATGAAGTTGTTTATCTTGAGGAGAAGTCAAATCCTTTTGTTTAACATACGCATCTCATTACAGAGCCAGTGGACATCATTTCTATTTGACCATTTTAGTGGATCAAACCCAGCTTTGTGCCTTGGTTAGGTTATATTTTTATTTGCTTCAGAAAGGAGCCAAGTTGGCGGGACACGAGTCACGTCAGGAGTCACACTGGAGTTCACGTCAGGACAAGAAGTAGATGCTCCTTCTGTAGGCCAGACTTCTTGCTTTGTTGSTCATCTTCTTGGATCTCTTCCCCTTATTAAATATAGACTGGGTTTGTGATTAGGGTTTATCCCCTCATTACAGCTTTCTGGTGATGGGTACAATGAATAGGTTTGTTTGGTGTGTCCAATCAATTAGTATTTTCCCCAGGAGAAAATAAGAGCAGCGTTTACAGCAGGGCTTTGAAGGGTGGCATTTCCTGCTGCCTTTCAGACCGTGTACCAGGAGGAGTGTCCCATGAAGTGAGCTCTTTGTTCTTGAAACTCCACTCGGATTCTGCCGTGTKATACTTGATAAGCTCTTTCAAGGAATAAATGCAGCAAATCTATGCTAGAAAATAATAGCAGCCCCTTTTTTCCCTCCATGCAATAACATCTCTGATAATTTGCACACCAAATTTGAGAAGTTTTTACAGATGATAGATGGGATTTTGGCGTTTTCACAGCACTTARGGCAAAAGGCTGATTCTCTGTTTTGTGTTAATTTTAAGAGCCTCTACTCCCAATTTCTGTTCCTGTCACACCATTTCTACCATCATTTTGCCTTGGTGATCCAGTACCTTAAATGACTAGGACTYTGGTGCAGTAGTTAATGTGCCAAATTTCTTTTGTGTAAAACTTAATTGCAATGTTGTATTAAACTTTTACTGTGYAGTTACACCTTTGTCAGTAGGATGCCTTTGTACCATACAGTTATCAAGGTGAAGATGCCATCAGTACCTGGTGGAAGACAGAAAGTGGTACGGAAATTTTCTTATGAGCATCTAGTGATCCTTTGCTGGTGGCTTGTTCTTAGCAATCCTTACTGAATGAAAAAGGAAAACACTGAGTCATGAAATCCTTTCCCTTCAGACAGGGATTCAGCAGTTACTGTGTCCCAGGTGCTTCTGGACTCCAGCAAATAAAGGCTGTAGTTCTGAATTTTGATTTCTTGAACTTGTGTGCCAGTTACAGAAACACTTCTTTATATTGCTTAGAAACATTTGATCTGAAAAGTGCACAGTTGCTTTATGCAGTCAGAGAGGCCACAAAAGCTTTGCTGTTTTTCTGGGATTTTTTTTTCTTTTCCTGCTGGAAGGCATCAGAGGTTTTGGTAGGCAATAATGAGCTGTGACTGTCCAAGAGCACAGGGATGTGCTTCCCACTCTGCATGTTGATGTTAGGCAAGAAGAGTGGCTGCACATAAATCAGTGGCTAAATTGAAGGGACAGGAAAGGCTTAAGGCAGCAAAGGACCAGACACCTGCAGCAACAGATCATGGGTCACACTGCTGCTGGGATGTGGCCCCAGGGACTCCTGGGGAGGTGAAGGAGAGGAGCTAGCATCAGGGTCTGAGCAGAAGCAGATGCTTTAGCAGGATGGCTCCTCAAAGGGGGCTCCTTGTTGGATACAACGTCTGATAGCTACTGCTTTAAAGTGCATGAATTAAGCTTTTTTTTTTTTTTCCTTTGTTATTCCTTTCAAATTTGTAGAATAATCTTCAGTTGCTGTCCTCTAACCAGCTGGAGTTTTTCCTAGCTGTAGGTTTTGAGTGTGTATTTGCTGGTTGGGTCTTTGGTATGATAGAATCACAGAATATCCTAAGTTGGAAAAGACCTGCAAGAATCATTGAAATCCTGGCCCYGCACAAGACACCCCAAGAATCAAACCATGTGCCCTGAAAGCATTGTCCAAATGCTCCTTGATCTGTGTCAGGCTTGGTGCTGTGACCACTTCCCTGGGGAGCCTGTTCTAGTGCCCAAACACCCTCTGGGTGAAAAACCTCTTCCRATATCCAACCTAGACCTCCCCTGACATAGTTCCATGTCATTCCCTGGGGTCCTGTCACTWGGCACCAGAGAGTCTGCCCCTCTGCTTTCCCTCAGAAAGTAGTCGTAGACAGTGATGAGGTCCCCCTTACTCTTCTCTTCTCCACGCTGAACAGACCAAGTTACCTCAGCTCTCCTTGTACTGCTTCCCCTCCAGATTCTTCACCATCTTTGTRGCCCTCCTTTGGATGCTTCTTAATGGCTTTATACCCTTCTTATATCATGGCACCCAAAGCTGCCCCCAGCAGTTGCTGTGAGGCTGCCCCAGTGCAGAGCAGAGCAGAGCAGGACAATCCCCTCCCTTGCCTGTGATGCTGTGCCTGATGTCCCCCAGGGCAGGGTTGGCCCTCCTGACTGCCAGGGCACTGCAGACTCATTTCGAACTTGCCACCAACCAGGGCCCCCAGGTTCCTTTCCACAGTGCAGCTCTCCAGCCTCTCATTCCCCAGCCTGCACATSCATCCAGGATTGCCACATCTCAGGTGCAGAATTCAGCACTTTCCCWGAACTTCWTATGGTTGGTGATTGCCCAGCCCTCTGATTTGTCTAGGTCTCTCTGCAGGACTTCTYTCCCTGTKAGGGAGTCAACAGCTCCTTCCRTGATAAATGCCAAAATTTTGGAAAGTCTTTCATTTTATAGTAGTCTTTTTAAATATCTTTTTTATTTTTGGTATTGAGCAATGATGTAGTATAGGCATAATGGAGAAATCTGGGTTTTTTTCTCAAGAAAACTGCTGTAATGTTGCAAAAAATAAGACTTTGGCATGTGTTAGTAGTGCTTCATGGGTGGCAAAATTTATTGTAATAAAATTTTCCCTTTGCAGGGAACTGAAGTTCCTACTTTTTGTTACTGTGTGATCATCTTTTCCACTCATTTTGTTCCAGACACTCTACCAGAGRAACTAATAGTCAGCAAGTGGCTCTTTCTCTCCAGAAGTCCAGTTGTGGTATTACCACTYCTTTTTCAGGAAAGAGCTGGATTTTTATCAGATCTTTGTAACTGTTAGAAAAGTGAAAAATTTCAAGAGTTCTCTGCCACTTGGCAAATGGTTTGCTGCTGAGGCTGCTGGAGGCAGTCTGTACCTGAGACCACTGGGATGTTTGCTCTTTACATCTTCACTTGTRGAAGGGTCTGAGACCACTGGGGAGTACGGATGCTCCTTGTGTGTGCTTTGGAAAAGTAAAGGTTGTGTCAGTAAGCTCAAAGGTATGACTCTGTAAGGTGCTGGTTCCTTTGTGGGTGTGTATATTTATTTAGCTTGCTGATATTTTATTGTGCTCCAGCCGCAATGCTGTGCTGTTCTTTCCTTTCCCTATGTGCCAATGAAAAGGAAAGGCGTGGGGGAAGAGAATACCTTGTATTGTTTACTGATGTAGATCTAAACAGGATGTTTGTGCCTTCTGTTAACCTGTTGTTTCTTACTAATGTGATATTACCTGTGATTCTTTGTATATTGCATGTATTTTTTTTCCATTTCTTAAATTTAAGTAAATTATTTGGCAGAGCTGCTGTGACTGCACAGTAGGAAATATATGGCAAGGAATTGTTTCAAGGTTATTAAGAAGTAAAAAAAAATTGATTAGTTTGCGTATCTTCCCCCTCTTTATCTTCTCCCTCTACCTTTGTAGTTGGAATTAACTGAAATAGTGAAAAAAAAAAAAAAAAAAGCAGCTGTTTGTTTGTTTCTTTTTCCCAGTGACCTGGGAAACTTGTTCACAGCTCAAAAGCCATACTGAGCAAGAATAACATAAACGTCTGAATTGCTGAAAGCTTAAATTCCCTGATGGAAAGGTGGTTTGTTGAGGAGAAAAAATAAGGTCAGRAGTAGTAGCCATTAGTGGCTATAAATAAAGTTACTCATTTAGGCCCTCAGACGGATAAAAGAGAGAAGTTGTTCCAGTTTTTCATCTTTACCATGTGGTAAAAAGTAAGGTATGTCATGCCCTGCCGTTTTTCAGATGGTTTTAAAAATAGCTCCACTTGTGCTGTTTTCTGCTCAAAGGAAGGTTTTCAAGTGTACTTGGATAAGTGGCGAAAGCTGTTTGGCCCCAGTCTGAAATAAATACATGAGTTGATGAATCATTTCACTTCTAGTAAGTTGTGTTCCCTGCAGGGGAGTGTCTCTTCTGTCAGTACATTTACAGTTCTGCTAAAACTCTGAATTTTGTTTTTAACCCCAATCTGTGATCATGTGAGCAATATGGAAATGGTGTAGCGACTAGCTAATGGGTACCCCTGGGTCAATTTGCCTTGTCTTTTGAAAACTAAAACATGGTTTGCAACCTCCTGAAGGAGCAGACTGATCCTTGGGGACAACAGCCATGGAAGTGAGGAGGATGCAACAAACCAGGCTGAAGTAGCAATGCACTGAGACTGCCCTGGGGACCCTGGCAGAGTCTTGAAGACTCCAGGGGCTCCCTGCTGAGTTTGGGAAGCACTTCAGACAGCTGGTTTTCCTRGGCTCCAGGTGTTGGGATTAACCTTTTTCAGAAGGGCACCAAGTACAGTCTGGYCTTTCTGTGTCTTTATTGCACTGTGTACAGTGCTGAACCCACAAATTACACTTCTAGTTTAAAAGTCTTTGTTTAAGAAGCAACTCCCTTCTATGCTTAGCTGTGTTTTGGCCCAATTAAGTGAAGGATTTTGGGGCTTGCCTGAATAGCTGAGTAATAATTAGCCTCTCTTTGACTTAGTGGTGCAGAACTAGAACCATCATCTTCAGAGCTAGATTTCTTCTGCCTTGGTGTTGGCTGACCGAGCAGTAACACGTGTCACATCCTTTTTCCCCTGTAATGCCAAGTGTGTTTGTGGGCATGTTGCATGTGTCGGGCTTCCCTGGAAAGTCATAATAAAGATGCAATGCTCTTGGGCATATCCTGAGTCCAAAGCTTWGCACTGGGTGTCCTACTCGTCGTGGCTGCCAGTTCCCTGTGAGCATTTTGCCCAGCAGCTCTTCCAAGGTTCAGGGGGCTGTTATGAAGGCCTCTCCTGAGCCATGGGGATGCAGGTGAGCAAACTGTTCCCAGTCTGTGAGTTTTGCTTCTCTTAACAGTAGGTSTTGGCAGTTCCCAAACAAGTGGCTGAAATAGTGGTTTCTGGCTGGGCAGGAGCGGGAAGTTACTGGGTAAGCAAAGGCTTGTGGGTGGCTAGGTTTAAAGGCACAGAAGAGTTTTAGRGTTTTGGCAATCTATAGCTAAGCTATGTGATCATGTCTAAAGAAAACAAACCCAAAACAAGCARTGGGAGTTAGTGTTGAGTCTTAAGTTTCTAAAATTTGGCACCTTGACCTGGATAGTACAGGGTTGTGTAATTTTTTCCATGGAAATTTAGCTCCTGATGTTGCTCTACTTAACGTAAGTAAAGACATGGTAATCCCAGGATGAATATGGGACACAGTTCCACCTGAGTAAGAGCAGAGTCATMATGTGTTTAAAATTAAGCATCTTCTGAAATACCTCCTATTTTTCATTTCTAGCTGAGTGCAAGTCACTTCACTCCTTACATGTCACAAGGTTGCTGTGGGAGAATCAATGAACATTTAGGGAAAGATGTCCCTAACTGTGACAGGGAAGGTTGAACTAGATTATCTTTAAAGGTCCCTTCCAACATAAACCAGTCTATGACTGTGAACACSGCATCTGTTGGGACTCAGGAGACTCCCAAAAATCCACTTAACAGTAACCAGAAAAAAATTATTAAAATCTAGGAGGTAACTGCTGAACTTGGTACAAGTTATATTGAAGTAGCAGTGACCATGGTCCAGGCACAGCTTCTGCAGATCTGCAATGCACACTGCAGGGCCCCTCTGCATTGCTGCTGTAGTTCCCAGGTGGGCAGCAGTGGGTGGCACAGCCTGGCATGGCCTCCACAGCCGCGTCCATCCTGTCAGGATGAGGGCAGGAAGCCTCTGCCACAATCATGTCTCTGTGCTCTTCACCAAAGATGTGGCTTTCTTAGCAGATGACTTGTCTAACTTAGCAATGCTTTTTAACACATCTCAGGATCATTTGTTACCTTGATTTGTACATTGGCCATAGAGCTGCTTTTATTGCACACATGTCCTTGGAAAGACAGAAACCAGTTTTTTATTTCTACTTGATTTCTTTTAATGAAGCCACCAAAGCTGTCTCCTACCTATACAGGGCATGGCATTTAGTGAGGGAAAAACATTTACCCCTGGTGCCTTTTGTAGGGAAGGTGTACAAAACTGACCCACAAGGTTCATAGGAGATTTTTTTTTGTTTTTTTTAGAAACTGTCTTTAAGAGGCTACTGTCTTAGAAAGACTACAAATACTGTTGCCATATTGGCACACAGAAGGCCAAGTTCAAKGATGTTTCCTTTCAGTTATCAGAAAGGAAGCAGAGCAGTGTATGAAGCTGAAGTAAAGGAGCAGGTGCCGTGTAATTCCTACCTCTGCCAATGCAACAAAATTACCTCAGGGCTGGATAGGGGTAATTACACATCAGCCTTTGTCTTTCAGGCACCAGATGGTATCATGAGAGCTGCTGTTAGGAGCAAAAAGTCCCAAGTTGGTACAGAAAATAGACTTTAAGAAGAATTGGCCATTGCTCTTTCCTCCAAATGAGCAGGAAGAAGTTTCATGTGACACTAAATTTTATTGTGTAAAGCAGTAAGTGAGTTTCCCAGGGCAAGCAGTGCTCCACACCTGTGGCACAGCATGGTCTGTGTTACTCATGCAGCTGCCTCGGGAACAGCGGGTGTGGATGTGYGTGCACTCGGGGTGATCCATCACCAGCCCGTGCTCAGTCTTGAGTTTTCAAGAATCAACTTGCTGGGGAAAATTTCTGCTGGAAGCTTTTTATTTTGCAAGAGAAGAACCACTGAATGATTCGCATCTTTTATTTCTGTAGACATGTCCATAAATAGTTTTTTGACAAAAAATAAATGGATACAGTTTATTCTGAGGGAAAGACTTGTACAGCATATTAGRCTAAAAAACCCCAAACAAGCTTCTTGCAAGTTGGCAGAAGTTGTTTATTACCTCTGAAATATGGATATGTTTGAGTTGGGTCTTAATGTGATCTGTAGGAATGGAGCAAGTGTCTCTTCATACTGGCTATGGGCCTAGATTCTGTAGTTCTGTACAGRTGGAATCTGGCTTATGTGAACTTAAGGTGTGGCTTTAACTCCTATGGGAAGAGAACATCATGAAACCATGTGTATATCTGAAAATATACCCACAAGTTCTAAAGGTCACATTTCTGCATAAACAAATACGCTCGTGTCTCTCTGAAGATGAAAGGGAGCTGAAAACATGACCAAAACAATGTCGAGTTGATGCTCTCTTCAAAAGATCAATGGTCAGTGATAAACACACTGCCAGAATTGAGCTGTGCTCATCTTATGAGTAAGCAGCTAGAATTATGATGAAATTACAGTAATTTCTTCAGAATAAAGACAAGTTGGTACTTGAAACAACTGAAATTGCAGGAAGAGTGGTTCATGAGCAATGGGGGAAAGGTGACATCATGTGAATGCTGTAGTGGAATTTGAATGATTTAAACTGCATTGCTGCATGTGCCAGAGTGCTACAGCCCTGAACACTCTGCTTTTGTTGAGATTGTCCAGTTACCACAGCATTTTCCTTTTCCAATATGTTTTCCCCTGGGTGGAGAGGTGTAGTGTACAAATAAGGCTCTTGCCCTCCCTGGGAGTTTGCACCCATGCAAATAAAACCAGATCTACTGCCTGGGYTAAGCATGGGGCCAAGTTCTGGGCAACCTGCTTGGAGGAGGAGCAGCTGGCACATAGTGCCTGAAGCTTGCAATATTTTCCACTGCATACATGAAAATGGGATGGAGCTCTGAGGACTTAAAATTAATTTCCTTAGAGGTGAGGAAACCTCTGTTCCTGCCTGCAGAATGAAGTATTTCATGTGCTGCATCGTGGGTTAGAGGTAGTATGTGTGGTAAGCAGAAAGTTATTGCTCCACTTTCAGATGATGATTTATGACTTCTTTGAGAAGAAAATTGGTTACTTTTAAGGCCAAGTCTTTTTGACCAACCAAGGAAGAGCTTGGAGGAAGCTAATACAGAGCTGGCARTGTAGGAAGGCATTGCTGCTGCAACATTTATTTGGAGTGAAGCCTGAGCGGCTTTTCGTGTTTCCTACTTCCTAGAGTTCAGGAGTGCTGAAGAGCCACCAGCTTCAGCAAAACTGTCTTGTGAGGCTGGGTGTTTTGGTAATCAGGAGCAAGATGCTTCTCAGTTGCTTTGCTGTTGAGATTAGTGATAACAGACTTGTGTTTGTTTGTTGAAGAATAAAAAYAGAATTTTGGCTAAAGCAGTATGAATAATTAGTCTCGTGCTTGGAAACATTCACTTTTTTTGAAATGACATTTCTGAGAGTAATTCAGAAGGGATGAGTACACCTCCAGGTGACTCAAGTTGGAGCCCAGACAGGAGATCTGGGCTGAAGAAGCGATCATTCATTCTTGGGTTTGTGTCACATTCATATCAGCTGAAATCAAGCACGTGCTCTTTCTGGCTAAGGAGGCTTTCCTGAATCGTCTTCTGTTCTACACTAATTAGCCAAAAATGCTTCTCTTTGCACAACTCCATGCTTCAGCATTTGTGGGAAAGTTGTTTTTTCAGTAGTGTTTGGGTCATTTTATTTTACGTAAGAGTTCTTAAAAAATTCCCAACAAAACAAGACAAAAACCACCCAAACAGAATAAACAGCTCGGTGTTTTGGATTTTTTTTTACTAACATAAATATAGTTTTACTAACATAAATATAGCATAGTAATATGAGGAGTGACTTTATTATTAGTGTGAAAAGCAGTAAAAGATACTGGCTGGGTATAGGCAGAGGAAGGCATTTATATGTGGCTTATACTTGCATTCTTTTGTTCTATAAAAATCTGATTATGAGCATGTACAATCAAATATGTTTTAATAGCACTATGTGAAGCGGTCATGGAAAATTCTGTTTGAGCTTCTGCAGGCCTGCTATGAAGCCMATTTGCTTCAGTTTTGTTAGTTTTGTTTGGGTTATTACTTCTGCTTTTAGGGCTTTGGGTTTGTTTGGGGCTTTTGTTTTATTTTGTTTTGTTTTTTAATTTAAGAGCAAGCACCTCTCTGGGCAGGGAAGAATCAGTAACACTGGCTTTTGAGTGCTGCACTTGCTTTTTAATTTAGACACACTGATAATTTGACTTGAAATTATTGTGCAGTCATGGAAAGCTTGCAAAGTCCCCAGGTCTCACAGACTGGGGGACTGCACTATTTTGTGGGATGCAGATGTTTATGGAATTGTCTGGGCTGACATTTACAGAGTAGTTGGTTGATGTAATTCAAAAGTTTGCAGAGGAGTTTTTTGATGTATTTCATTGCAAATTAAAATGAATTTCCATTTAAACGTTCATGCTGCTGAGTGGACACACTTTCAAGAGGTAACTGAAGAGAAAAGTCACGGTTCCCTGGSCTTTAGGTCAATGAGGGTTGCTTGTGAGAACCTGTTGTCCAGTGTGTTGACTCATAGCTTCCAGCATACCTTTTGGGTGTCAGGATGAGGAGGGAAGCTGGGAGATGCGGAGCAGGGATGTGTAAATCTACTGGAGCAGCTACCTTGTAGGAGAAAAGTACGCTTTTGTCAGACTTAAAGTTGCTCTATGATCTGTGTGTATTGTCTATCTGTTGCCTGATAGTGGTRTCTCTCTACAAATACCTGTAAGGAGGTGGTGGCTGGGTGGGGTTGGTCTCTTCTCACAAGTAACAAATGATGGGACAGGAGGAGATAGCCTCCAGTTGCACCAGGGAAGGTCTAGACTGGGATATGAGCAAACMTTTTTTCACCAAGAGTTGTTGTCAAGCTTTGGATCATGCCAAGGCAGGTGATGGAATCATCACACCTGGAGGTATTTAAAATACGACTAGACGTGACACTTAGGGATGTGCCTGAGTGATCAATGATCTTAGACGTCTTTCCCAACCTAAATGATCCTGTTATTTTATGTTCATCTGTGGGTAGTGTGAGGTATTGGATGATGTGTACTGAAATATGGCTACTTCTTGAAGACAAGATGTGTAGAGTGGAAAGAGGAGCTTGCTCTTGGCTGTGGTCATGCTAGCTCCTGCTAGCAGCTCAATCCCCCTGCCTGTTGGTGTGTGCTCAGCTCACCACAGAGATTCTTCTGCTTCATATGCAAATAATGTGTCACACCCCCTACATCTCTGCTGTCATGTCATTTCTTTCACCAGCCTAGAAGTCTGCTGAATTTCAGTTTTGGATATCATAGTCATAGAATTGTCTGCCTTGGAATGGACCTTAAAAACCATTTAGTTCAAACCCTCCTCTGCATGTGCCCTCCCCTTCCCTGGGCAGGGACACCTTCCACTAGACCAGGTTGCTCCAAGTCTGTACATTCAAGGCTGTACTTAGAGCACTTCCAGGCAGGAGACATCCACAGCTTCTCAGGGTAAAGAGTAAAGGGTTCCCACAATAAAGAGTTTCTTCCTTATATTTAATGTCAACATGCCCTCAGTTTAAAGCCGTTCCTCCTTGTGCTAACACCATGTTCTTTCAAAAAATCTTTCTCCAGCTTTCTTGTAAGCCTGCCTTCAATACTGAAAGACCATAAAAAGGTCTCCTTGGAGCCTTCTCTTCTCCAGCCTAAAGAACCCCAACTCTCTGTCTTCACAGGAGAGTTGCTCCATACCCCCAGGCATCTTCGTGGCCTTTCGTTGTCTCATATATCTCTGTCTCAAAGCAGCTGTGTTCCTGCCAGTCCTTCCTCTGGTCTCACATCAGTTTTGCACAGCTGGCACTTGCATGTTTTTCCGGGCTGGGGAGAACATGACTGTCAGTCACAGCTGGCAGGTGTTTGTGTGAAGGAAACGGGATCTCCTCCCTGGCTCAGTTTGGCGTCTCGACCCAAGTAGGTCACATCAGTTAGTWAAGAGTGTGATCTTAACTTCAGACCTGATTCTGGAGAAATGGRGGGGGGRAAAATTCTGCCTCTCTGCTGCAGCAATGCTTCACTGCTTGCTTGAGCTAATCCCCTTGGCTAATGGGAAAGGCTTAGGTACAAGGGGTTCCCACCTTGATATATGAATGGTGCATCTGTGGGAGATTACAGTGCATAGTCAGAATCATTTGGCTGAGGAGGTCCTTTTCCTGGTGACAGGCATGTAGCTGTTCAACCCAGGTTTAATAACGCTTTTGCACACTGGATGTAGTAAACTAGAAGAGAGTCTGAACCCAGATGTATTTCCTTACTCCTGGTTATCTCTGAGATAAATGCCTATTTTGTCAGGGGGTGATGCTTTAAATCACTTCTGTTTGGTTAAGCTCTTCTAATTGCTTTGGGGTTTAGTTATGGATTAAATCTTCAACAAGCTGCTTTACAGTAAAAGATGCATGCCTGCAAAAAAAAAATTACAGAAGCAACTTCTCTGGTTTTGCTTCTTCTGCTCCTGCTGTAAGTACTGAGCTGAGGTAGTCATTTTTCCTTTTGACAATTGCCAGCTCTTGTAAACATGCATTGAAGAAAGAAAAAAAAAAGTTTAAATACTAGAGTCATACAATAGATGTCTGTCCTTGTCATGGAAACAAGGATGCAGAATGGGAATGTGTCAAGTTTCTAGGTGTGCCTGCAAATCAGGAAACGTGACGCACCTTCCTGTTGAAAGGTGGAGTGCAGATTTTAAGCTCCTTTGGAAAGGTGCTGCAAGCCATGAGGAAAGGTGTGTCACTGCACATCCAAGGAACCTGTGAGCTGCTTTGTAAGACTGCCTTGAGGCTTTGTCTACAGATGTAAGATGGAACAATATGCAATTACAGGGTTTGTCCAGCATATGATGTGCAAGTGTCTATGACAGGAGAAGTTTGCTCATATAAAATACATGCTCTGTTTCTGTGTTTCCTGCTAAAGGAGCTCCCTTCTGACAGTTCAGTAGTGAATGAACTTCAAAGGAGTAATTTTTTTTAATGTAATATGTGGGAAAAAATGCCAGTAAAAGCAATAATGGCTTGCCATAATGACTATGCTGACTTGCCCTGTAGATGTTACATTTTATAGTTGCACAAGTGCATAAGAATCTAAACAGATACCCTAATAAGGGTAGCATTACTGCAAGGAAATGTATCTGGTCAGGGAGAAGTGGGGTAAGCAAAAAAGCAGGAGATTGCTTTTCAGAGGGTTGTGACCTTGGGWGGCTGAATATAATGAATGCAGTGTTTCAGGCTGCCTTTTTACCTTGCAACTGCTGCATACCATTGGTATTCATCAGCAGTGACCAGACTCTGCAGTGGGGAGCATTGCAAAGCACCACCTTGTTTCCCAGAGAAGTTTTAAGTTGATAAAATACAAAAGTGTTCAAAGTGCATGCAGGAAACTCCCTTTTATCTGAATTTCATGCATTTCTAACATTACCCACTATATAAACTTTATTAACTTTATTGCTGAATCTTCCTTCAGTATGGATCCTCTTTTATGCTAAGTTGCACCTTCTGCCTGTGTTACAGTGGTGTGAAATGCCAACTGTGCAGCGTGCTTTGGTGTCACATTGCCTCTGGGAAAGTGGAGATTAAGCCCTGATTGACAGTCTTCTGCTCATAGTGTGCAACAGCTGGGAAGGAGCCCAGGCTGGACTCGTTTTCCTGTGTGTTGGCAAAGTGAATTAGGTGTTTTCAACTGCCTGTTGCAATTTATTTTTTTTTTAAAAACACATGATCACAGGTTTGAGAAGTAACTCATAATCAGCTATTTMATATTTACTGACACCTTTGTGTTTGTTTTATGGGTGGTAGGTTAGATCCTGTTTATAAACTATTTACAAACAATGAATTTTGAATTGAGTAACAAGTTATTTAGGTTATAGGCTTCTACCATCTGCAGGTTGACACATTCTCTTCATATTTCAAGARAAAATTGAAAAACATTGGAAGACARCAGTKATCAWATCTTTTGTGTTTTACATCTTTRTTCRTGACTGAGYTCTAAAATTTCTTGGGTGTCTTTTCTGAGTTCCTGACCTGGGAAGGAGGAGAAGAAGGTAATCATCAGAGAAGGAGGGAATGGGAAGAGCAGTTTTCCTGTCTGCTCCAGGCCCRAGAGAAGTGTCCACCAAAGTCTCAGGGATTGTTTCCTCAGAGGCTTCCCAAAATATTGATCAGGGTACATAGGACAAAAAAAAAATAAGATGTTATAGGAAAGTGGAAGAAAGGATGGAATTCAGGAATGTAGACAGGTGCAGTAATTTCAGAGAGTCCTCTTAGTCCTCTTTTCAGATGCTGGAAATGTGAATTAATTCTAAAGTAAATTGAAAGTGGAATAAATTTTTTTACCTCTGTGTGTGTAGACTTGTGTCTCTTCACAGGTGTGCTGGGGAGTCCAACTGAGGGTCACCCTTCAACTCTTTTCCCTCCACTCCCTCTCTTCTAAAAATAGAGAAAATCTGTTTAAACAGTGTTGCCCAGATTACTATTTTATTTAGCTACTTAGTTCTGTTCTGTTGACTAAAGTTCCCAGAACTCTCCAGCAAAGAATCTTTTCTACGTAGAAGTAAAATACCCATTAGTTAGTGTCCTACAAATGCTTTCATACACTGCTGGGATTTAATTAAAGTACCATTGCCTGCTTGCTTTTGTTTTTTAAGATGTGCATTTCATTGCTGCATGTGAGCCAGTGAGCTTCAGAAAGTCAGAGGGCAAAAGGCATCAGATATTATGCACMATAAAAAGTGCACATGTCCTTCTGAGTTTCAGAACCTTTCCCWCAGTGAGGCTGGTCATGTTCTGTGTGAAGAGCCAGGCTGAGCTCAGGCAGTGCTCAGCAAGCCCAGCAATGTGCCTCTGCATCCCCCACACTTCCTGTAAGCATCCCTTGCCAGCCTTTCTGCCTTGGGTGCATGGGAATAAGCCAGTGCTCTGCCCTCTAATGATAAAGTGTGCCATTACGTTKTGCTTAATTGGTTGTGTTTTCATCAGGTGATCTCCAGACAGGCAATTTGGAGTTGCTCAGTGATTAYTGTGGTTTGAAGTGTACAAATTAGTGCGGGAAGTTGCTAACATTAACATAACAACTTCCAGCTTAGGACTTCAGTGGCAGTGTCGGTTCTTTCAGTGTTCATCCCAGTTGTGAAARGCAAGGAGGGAGAGCATGGAAGGACACTGTGTTGCCTGCCATTCTCTGGGACATCCATGCTCTGGCATCCCATTTTCCAAACCTGCTTCTAGAAACCAGGCTGCACAGGTGGGCTTCAGACRTAGAGGAGTATGATTCCCCTCCTCCTTACCACCTGGATTTTTAGTATTTTTATTTATTTATTGGATTTCAAAAAAGAAAACAAAGAAAAACAAGACAAAACAAACTAATGCATAAACAAACAAACGAACAAAAACACGCCCAAAAAAACCACCCAACTGAAGCATGAACTAGCCAAGTAAAGAAATAATTCAGAGTAAAATGCATATTTCTAATACTTGTGTCCCTGTGGAAAGAGAGAGATACGCAGTGATCATATTGTGAAAGCAAAGCTGCTGAGTGAAATGGAGCATACTGAATCATTAATTGTAAGTTCAATGTGGGGGGATCAATACAACTTAGCAAAAGAACTTTTGACCTGACATTTGAAATTCTCCTATTTTCAATAATCAGTCTTTCCATTAATAAAAGAATAAAAGAACTGTGGTCCATTATTGTCTTTTCTCACTCCTTTTCACACCTACTTTCTTAGCCTAGGAATGAAGTCTTACGGCACCAAAGTGTGACCTGTGTCTCTACAAATCCTGACTTTTAATTTCAAGCAAATATGGAGCTTGGAAGAAGAGAGGGGGAAAAATACCCCAAACTACTTACAAAGAATGTGGGCTGGGAGGGTGAGTTAGTTTTTGTGTTATGGCTCTGATCTTATAGCTGCTTTTTGCAACAATTGAGTCTGGAAATACTTTCTYTGCTTGCCCATCCCTATTTCAACTCACAGAAGTTGTTCATGTGTAGACTGGTATTTTTGAGTTACAGGGAGACATAAACAAAATACAAAAAAAAATGCCTCTAATGTTTTCAGACTTGTAAAAGGATCATGAAAACTGACAATATGGAACATATGGAACTTAAATGGAACCTTTTGTGCTTTAATACCAGTAAACTGAAAAGTGAAAGCTGTACTTTTATTCTTGGGAATAATCTTTAAGTATGCTCGTTACCTTGCACAGCCTGCTGTTTAATACAGATTAGTTTTTTCACACCAGAATCCCACTTGATTAAAGGAAAGCATAAAGGTATGCTTTCCTGGAATTGCCTGCTTCTTTGGCATGAGAAGGGAAAAAAAAAAGGCAATGCTGAGCTTCCTAGACGCCAGTCCTTACCTTGCTCAGTGCAATTCCTCCAGCTTGCTTTTAGGTGCAACACTGGCATTGTATCAGTGATGCTTCTTGATGCAAGAAGGCTTTGACTAATACTACCAGAATAAAATCAGATAGCTGACAAAGACTATTCAAAGGTAGGAAAYGTATATTGATCAGAAATTTCATATGCTTTGCAAATTAAAATCAGACTGAATAGTTATGATGCCCCTCTAGACAAGGCTTGTGTAGCACAACTAGCATCTGTAGAAAAACTAGTACTACTATATAGTTGTTTCCTACTGSATTATCTTCAAAAATTTCCATATCCAGGTACATAGAGAACAGTTAAGAACTGAACAGTGCTTGACARATGAACCAAATGAAAAGTCTAATGTCTCATGAAAGTAAATGGTAAATGCTCMTCTTTAGAACAAATGTGCCAAAATGAATGTTTTTTCTTTTTCCACTTTATCAGCTTTAAAGTACTCAGTTAAGATGTTCCTTCTCAACAAAATGTTTTGAAATGAGACTGAATATGTACATTTCCAAGCGGAAGTTTGCATTTTGGAAACAAGACTCTCTTTGGGCTTTACAGACAGTCAATGAGAAACATCTCCCAAGTTCAGTCTCAAACTAAACCTTTATTCAGAATGGTTGGTCTCTCCCATGCCCTATGTCTGGTGCTCATGAGTTGGCTTGCCTGGTCTTTGCTTTGTCCAGACAGGAGAGACAAGTGGAAGGTGAAAAAATTGCTTGGGTGTTTTGCAAAACTTGTGAAAAGTGGTTTGAGACCATTAGCCACCTGTGGCAGATGACTTTAAAGTTTTTAAGGGCAAAGTTTGTGAAGAAGAGCGAAAGTGTGTGGCTGAGCCCCCACAAAGAGAGTCGTGAAGAAGTTTCTACCATTGCTTTGCCTCACTGGTCTTTGGAACCCCAGTCCCAAGAGGGCAGMTTAAACAGGGAATGAGAAGGAAGTGCTAGCATCACTTCTCATATGTGTGGATTTAAAGATCCTTCTCCCTCTTGATGTGGTTTTATAAGCATGTCATGTAGCATTGGTAAAACATTGCCAAGCTGGCAGCTTTCAGACTGGGGACTGCCAGGCCCAGCCAGGCATGGTGGAAGAGCTACAGGCATTTTTGCAGGCTGTTCTCCTTTTCCCTGAGTAGAGCTGCACTGCGGTGGAAGAGCTGACTTAGATGATGTGGCAAAGAGTATGTAAGCTAGTGGTGRCTGAAATTGGCTTGTTTGGGCAGTTGTGCTGGGACAACTACTCCTGCTGGCTGCATTGCTGTAGGCTTTGGGGAAGGATTCTTAATGGTGCCTCTCATCCCCTGCTGCTTTCTTGTGCACTGTCCTGCCTTGGTTCTGTGTTCTTTAAAATAACTGTTGGAATCTTTGTGT